>JAQNCA010000028.1:13063541-13078853 GCA_029783725.1 Acanthurus tractus
AGCCTCACAGCAGTGTCTTCCCCTTAACACTCACAGACTGGACACATACAGTCATAGTGACTGGTGCACATGCATTAACATGACTCTTTACCCTGTAAAGGGCTGTAATGGGATTGACCTGTTCTTAAGGCAGGGCACTTGCTGTGGAGGATGACGCAGCAGGGTCACAACATAGACACTCTCTTGTTCTGTTTTCATTCTGTGCCTCTCTTTTTTATTTATTTCTGTCTGTACTGCCTAAAGGAGCGAGTTCTGGTGAGTCTTAAGTCTCTGCACCTATTAAAAGTACCCACATTGTCACCACAGCCTGGTTGTAGGAGTTGTATTATTATGTTTTGGTATTTATCAGAATATTTATTAGTTGAATATACATAATAAAAATCAACTTTCCAAAAAATCTGTCAGAAATGTTCAGTTTGCATGTGCATATTACTTAGTTTCACAAGTTGTACTTATTTCTCTAATGCTAATCGGTTTGTAAGGTTTATTTGTAGTCAACATATTCTTAAACAGCAGCTTGTTTGCATTTTTTCCAGATTTTTTTCTTTAAGTTGTGTTTGAAAAGCATGTTCTAACCTTTTCTGAAAACAATCTGTTTACTGTGGTAAATAGTGTCTTCAAATAAGGTCATGCTCCTTTTGAAATGTCCATATCTCTGAGTTAAGATCACTTCCAAGTAAGATTATGTTGTGAGGCAAAAACTTGGACATGTCTCGGTAAGGCACCACCCAGAGATACAAGGTCATTAACCTCTGACTTCAACAGGCGTGACCTAAAGGTGTAAACAATGGAGACATTTAGACATTGTACTTTGGTAAAATTACCTTGGGGTTAAAGTTATTCTACTACAAATAAAAGTCTAGTAGAGTAGAAGCCAAGTAGAGGTATAAAAACATTGTGTACTTATTTTTTTTTAAGTATAGATAGTAAAAGTGCTCTTTAGGCAGCAAAAGACCCCTATCAATGTGACATTATATTACTGTATTGCTAACAATCCCCTGTTACTGTGCAAGCCGTATTTTTGAACAAATCTTGGCTCATTTTATACTGTTGAAACAATTAATCTACAAAGCACCATATTTTATAATATGAGCATTTATTTTGTGTGTAAGAACTTTATTCTTAAAGTGACTGCAGGAATCAAACAAATGAGAGGGGGAGATAAAAGTAAACTATTTACCCCTGAATGTAGTAAAGTATAAGTAAAAAGAAGTATAATTAGTAAAGTACCTTAAAATTACACTGAATTAAAGTACCTACTCACACTTTACCACTGGCTGCCAACGTCATGCAAGAGCCATTAAAACATCTAAGAGAATACAGCAGTGTTGTGAGAATTATATTAAATTATAACAGAAGTATGATTGAAGTTTTATGTCTTGGCAGATGTTATTCCTTACTCTGTTGCCCCATATGTTTTTAAAATGTGCATCTATGTGTTGCAGGAGGAACTGAGGCCCGAATATGAAGAGGCTCTACAGGAGAAAAAAGCAAAGATAAAAGCACAGTCAAAGAAGAAGGTATTGTGTCTCAGTCTGTGTGTTTCTGTGTTTCAGCTATGACCTGTAACACAAAGTAAACTTTTGCTCACTCTGTTTTTACTTTTATTACAGTTGAGCAAAGCTGGGGATGGTGTAGATGGAGAAACAGACCAGATGCTGACTTCCCAGGTAGCAATGCACTGCTCTGTGTGAGAGGACATTATGTGGACACTTTCTTGGTGGGCGGGGGCTGTTACACTGAGACAATTTTAACTAGCTGCATAGCCACTATTACACAAATCTCACCACTTCAGTTACAATACATTCAGTGAAGGTAGACAACTTTATTCAAGCAAAAATTGCAGCCCATCTATGTTTTTCATCTACTCTGAAGTTATCTCGGACTTGTCTGTATGAGCTTGTGTCAGTACACAAAGAAGAAACCCCCTTCACCCACAGTGGGTGGTTGAGTCCAAAGCTGCTTACCTGCCTGAGATTAGCTCAGATTACTGATGGAGAGAAAAGGGAGGAGGGAGGTGAGGAAGGGGAGGGGATTGCTGTCCTTTCAGGTGGCAAACATGCACCTGCCAGACAGAAAACATAATATGTGTGCGTGTGTTGGGGAGGGCTGTTGGTGTGTGTAGAACATGTGCTGTCTATGCATTACAGCATAAACCAGTGTGTGTTTGTTTTGGTTGTCACCAAGTAATATGCATGTTTTTTTTTTGACAGCGAGAGCCAGAGTCCCTGGACATCGAGGATCACCTGTCAGGCTATCTCATCAATGTGTCCACTTTACTGCTACTGGTATTGCATTTACCATCTGTTTGTTTTGTCACATTTGTTTTGGTGTCCTTGTTGATCCCCTTTTAATCTTATAATGCTTTCGCATTACACAGTGTTGAATAATTATTGTCAGTTTTTATGAAGAAAATAGGCATTTAACAGAAATCTGCATTTTTTTCTGTCTCCATCTGCATTATTTCCTCACTGTTTGCCATTTTTATCCATTAATGTCTTAATGTCACACCTAATGACACTAAAAAATACAGAATGATAAAACAGTGATGGAGACAAAAGAGTACATTAACCAGTAGATAAGATAATAAAATAGATATTTACAAATGTCAAATATTAAAAAACACACCGTCATTAAGAATTTACATCAAAGAAAACAGATAATCAACTACTCCAGAGTCCTGTCATCCTGCTTTATAATATGTGTCGCTGTGTTTGTTTGTGTTCAGGTATTCGTAACATTCTCAGCAGTGTTTGGAGTGGCGGTTTATCGTATCTGCATGTTGAGCGTGTGGTCCGTAAACCCTGATCCTGAGGCCAAGGCCAGTGTGAGGATGACTGTCACCACCACAGGCATCATCCTGAACATGCTGGTCGTTCTGGTGTTGGAAGAAGTCTATGGGGCGATCGCTGTGTGGCTGACTGAACTGGGTATTGTATTGAATGCGTTATATTGAATATTTAATTGAATGGAAGTAAGGAACTCACATAACCCAGTGCTAAATCAGTGTGTCAGCAAAATACATATTTTGTTCTCTTTGTTTCAATTGAAAGAAGAAGATACTTTCAAAAAAACATGATGAAATAACCTGTAACACTGCACAACATAAGTTATTTCAGCATGAAAGGCCATATTACTTATTTAGGAGGTTTGGAATGAAAGTTGCTTTTTGTGACTTCAACATGCCATTATTTTCAAGTGTGTCTTACCAATCTTGTGCTTCTTTTCCGACAGAACTTCCAAAGACAAAGGAAGAGTTTGAAGAAAGGCTCATCTTTAAGTCTTTCTTTCTCAAATCCATGAACGCCTTTGCACCCATTTTCTATGTGGCCTTCTTCAAGGGCAGGTTTGTGTCTTGTGTATTTTTCTTGACTTACTTCTGAAAAGCATTTGTCTCGGTTCATTATAAAGTGACTTGATGCTTTCTTCATACAGGTTTGCTGGGCGGCCTGGCGATTATGTTTACGTCTTTGGAGACTATCGCATGGAGGAAGTAGGTTTAGTTAGATAAATCAGTTGTTATTGTTTATGTATATGTACAATGACTGTGCGTGTGGTTTCTGAGTAAATGTGTGTGTTTCCCCCATAGTGCGCTCCACCAGGCTGCCTCATAGAGTTGTGCATCCAGCTGAGCATGATCATGCTTGGAAAGCAGCTAATCCAAAATAATGTATTTGAAGTTCTCATACCGTACGTGTGCACCTGGTTATAAATATACATATATAAAACAAACATTTCCAACAAAAGTGCCTTATTAACCAAATTTCGAATTTGCACTGAATCCATCCTCTGTATTTTTTACAGTAAGCTGAAAAAAATGTACAGAACAATTCAGGAAGAAAAAGGAAAAAAGAGAGCAGAAAACGATGAGGAGGATGAAGAAGAGAGGAGACCAAAGCAACAGTTTCACAAAGATTTTACCCTTGAGCCCTTTGAAGGCGTGAGCCCGGAGTACATGGAAATGAGTAAGTCTCATTTCTTCTTTACAAGTCTCTTACTGCTGCAACCGTACAATGTCATTTTTAACCATGCGCGCCTGCTTGCATGTGTCTCTAATATTTTCAGTAATCCAGTACGGGTTTGTGTCTCTGTTCGTGGCTTCCTTCCCGCTGGCGCCAGCATTCGCTCTGCTTAACAACGTCATTGAGATTCGCCTTGATGCTGCAAAATTTGTCACAGAGATCCGTCGACCTGACGCTGTGAGGTGTAAAGACATAGGTATAGACGACACACGAGAGCATGTCCTCTCTGTCGGTCTTTGTGTGAATGTGGAAAAAACTATTCTGGAACTTTGAATCACTTTCTTTTTCTTTACTTCACTCTGGCCCTCCAATTTTGTCTCTTTGTCTCAATGTCTGTCTGTCTGTCCCTTTGCTTTACACTTCCCTCTTTCCCTCTTTGTCTCTTTTCATGCTCATGCTGTCTCCAGGGATTTGGTACAACATTCTCTGTGGAATCAGCAAGTTCTCTGTCATTACCAATGTAAGTTTGTGAGTGTGTCTGCCTCTTGTGCCTATAACCTTTGACTTGACCTTTGAAGGAGCATATATTACTTATGTGTTCTGCAAAACAGTTTACTTAAAGTCAGGAATACTGACATCCCTGTGAGTTTTATGGTACAAGTGGTCATTGGGAGACCTGGAAAAAAAGACATTTATCTAACTTTTAACCTTATCAAGTTTATAAGTCAGTTGAACAGAAAGCTGGTGGCATATATATGTTCTTATTGTGTCACAAAACAGAGAATACTCATAAAAATGTTGTTTTTCAGCACTACCAGGGATCAAAAGTCCTATATGGTACCTTAAGGTTTTGATCAGAGCCTGCTTCAGTGATTCTGGGTACAGTGTTGTCAGACAGGCAGCAAGCTGTCTCCTGTTATTTAATGAGGTGAAATATTAGTAAGAATTTATGAAGCATACTGAGCATATCACTACATCTTGGCTAGAGTTCAATCGCAAAAAGCTACTAAGACAAATAACAGAACAGTAACTAGTACATGATGATTTATCAACATTAAATGTTGTCATTTTTGTGCCTTGTTTCTTTTATCAGGCATTTGTCATCTCCTTCACATCTGAGTTTGTTCCTCGAATGGTTTACCAGTACATGTACAGTGTAAACGGCACCATGAATGGCTACACAGAGCACTCTCTGTCCTACTTTAATGTCAGCAACTTCCCATCGGGCACAGCACCCACCTCGACCCTCTTCAGTGGTGTCACCATGTGCAGGTCAGATATGACTCCCCTGACCTTGACCTACCAGATTTCCCCTTAAATCCTTGAGCTTGGCAGCTTAACTTTTTCTGGAGCTTTCAGAAACTATAAAATGTGGCAATTATAGTAGGGATTTTACTGAGGCAAGTCTTTCTAAGAATCATGAGACTTTCTTCCTAAACCAAAGTCATTCATGTTGCTCGAGATTTCTCTTTGCTAATACTCACACCGTCTGTGTTTTGCAGGTATAAGGATTACAGAGATCCACCATGGGACCCAGACGCCTACACCTTCTCTAAACAGTACTGGTCTATCCTGGCTGCAAAACTAGCCTTTGTGATATTCTTCCAGGTAAGAAAATAAAAATTTGCAACTGTCAGTAGTAAGAACCTCGGCCCCGGGTAGATAGATTTTTTTTCTGCCCTTTATGGAAACATGGTTACTTCACGCACTAGTATGCTTATCTTTTCCAAAAACTTGGTTCATTGATTCTCCTTGTTGTCCATCTTTACTGAAAAAACACTGATGTTATAATATTATAGATGAACAGAGATCAATCTTATTTTTTCTCTCCTGATACTGATTATGAACTTATTGTTTCTAATCCCTGATCTGATAGCGGTGCTTACTTGTCTCCTGTATTTAAAGTCACACACCTGACTCTTTTGAGCTCAGTGGGGTCATTTTTTGGCTGAGTTCTAAGCCTTCAATAGTGAATCTTAAGGGGAAACAAGGATTCTCACATACATGTCCCACCCATATACATGAACAGGGCTCAGCTGTCAGTTGTGACACGTGATCACACACCAGTGTGATAGAACCGAAAATAACAAAAACCATCTCTAATTTTTTTTAGTTTGTTCCATCCGCTAACATTAAGTTTGCAGGTTTAATTTTCTTGTTGTTTTGGCTTCACTTTATGTTGTCCATATTTCTAAACAGTCTGGTTGTGGCAATGATAAATGGATCTAATAAGGTCAATATCACTCCCAAAATCGGCCCAGCATAGAGTTACTTCTCATGAATTGAGGGATTGTAATTTAGCCGTTAAACCTCAAAATATGTATCTTACAATAGTGCAAAAGAAAATAAAATTGCCTGTTCTGTTCCCTGCAGAACCTTGCCATGTTCCTCAGCATGTTGGTTGCCTGGATGATCCCAGACGTACCTCGATCTCTGCGTGAACAGCTGAAGAAAGAGAACATGCTTCTGATGGAGTTTCTGCTTAATCAAGACCAAGAAGCACATATCAAATCTCACTCCTCAAAAGACTCCAACCCCTGCTTCCCCTCCAAAATAGACATTGTGGTGGAGGCACCGCCAGAGGAAAAAGAGGAGCAGGAAGTGGAAGAGGAAGAGGAAAGGGTTCAAATTGATCTGGATGAGCCCAGAAGGTCTAGTGACAGTGATCCTGAGGTCGGGAGGTCATTTGAAGAAGGTGAAGAAAATCAACAGTATGACCGAGAAGGTGAAGGGGAAGACAAGGGTGAAAAGGTAGAACAAGGAGAAAAGGAAAAAGATGAAGAAGTAAATGATGAAGATAAAAAGGTGGTTAATGAGAAAGAGGAAGAAGAAAAAGAGGAAGGAGAACAGAGAGAAGAAGGAGAACAGAGAGAAGAAGGAGTGCAGAGAGAAGAAGGAGAACAGAGAGAGGAAGGAGGACAGAGAGAAGAAGAACAGAGAGAAGAAGGACAGGGAGAAGAAGAAGAAAAAGAAAAGAAGGCAGATGAGAATTTTACTGTCGATCTGGACTCTTTCATGAGCGAGCTGGGCCTGTTCGGTGAGCAGAGAAAACTTCATGTTTGCTTTCTATTTTTGCCTGTTGACCCTCATGTTTAAATTCATGATCGGTCATTTGTCATATTTTCTGTAAAGTAATTTTGTCTTGTTTGTTTTTTTGAGTAATATTCTGTTTCTTGTCATGCAGAAGAAGAACCCTCATCTAGCAGAGCCTCAGTGACAGAACTTCCTCGCTCTGGATCCAAACAGGAATATCAAAAAGACCAGGGGCCTCCATCACTTCCATCATCCAAAAGAGGCTCATCTCAGAGTCTGAAGAGCTCCCATGCAGACATTACAACATCAGAGACTGACACCAGGCTCTTCTCGCTAATAGCTCCTCCTCCGAGAGAGCCAGGCTCGAGGGTAAAGGCCCGCTGCTCCACCTTGCCTTCCCGCCACAAAGGGGCTGAGGCTTGTTACAGCCTGCCACGGCCCAGCCACTCCACCAGCCTCACCAGGTTCCAGCAGGCGGCCACACTTACCCCCCTGGCTCTTCTCGCCCCCTCATTATCAGCCTCATCCGACCCATGCTCCCCTCATCACACTCCGGTGTCACCGTCATCCTCACATCCCATCCTCTCCCCATCAGCCCAACAGCCCAAAGCCCCCAGTGAACTGTTTGCACTGAAAGGCCCTCCGCCTCAACAGCCTCGCTCCAGGGGCAAAGCCAGGTGCTCCACCTTGCCTCCACGACAAAGAGCCCCCGGCCCTGAGGAGTCCTACTCCAAGCCTAGCCATTCCACCAGCTTTACAAAGCTCGAGGACCGAATCCCTCCTTCCCCCAGTGAACTGAAACAAAACACGCCAGTATGAGGAGAGCTGGAAGGCAAAGGAAAGGAACAGAGGGTGGCAGAGAGAGGAGGACTATCCAGATTAGCCTCTCTTGTCTGTATCCCCCCCCCTCAGTCTGTCCTCCCTACATACATAATACCTGGGGTCTGAAGGAAGACCATCCAGATCAACAGCCCGCCCTTTTTGTCCTCTTAATCTTCACAGAGATGTTTATACTACTGAGTGGTTTAGGGTTGATCTTGACAAGGAGAGTGTTGGACAGTCCAAATAAAGACTGAGACTCTCTTTGCCATGCCAGAAAAACAAACAAACAATGGACTGAACTCTTTCTATTCCTTATTTTTTTTCTGTTTTTTTTGACTGTGTGTTGTTTTTTTGGTTTGCTTTTGCCCACAGATACAGCTCAGTAGCCACTGCTCCTCTGTTATTTTCATTCCCACACATGCAGCAGTGCTGACTTGTAGAGCAGAGGAATATGGAAATATATACAATACAGCTAGTATCAACAATTAAGCTTGTAGATCTGCTGTTTATTTTTAGAGGTTTTGATATATAAAAAATGTAAAATTACAATAAAAGAATGACATATTTTTGAAAACTGGTTTTCCTTTTGAACTCTCATTTCAGTCTTTTACCTTTGCCACCACAGCTTTGAGTAATTACAAGGAAGGTGACAATTGGAAGTATAATATATTTGTTTATTTGTTTCAGCATGTGTTAAGAAAAATGTCCAAATTAAGTGTAAAGAAGAGGTGATAGAACCTCAGGTGATGAAGAAAATCCACAGGCACTTCTTCATTTAAAGATGGAACAAACCAACAGCACAACATTCTCAACATGTCACGAGTAAATCCTCAGTAGGAGTTGGTAATAGCATCAGTGCTGAGAGGTCCATTATGCTGTCTCTGATGCCCCCTTCTGGTCAGCAGTGTCTGATACTCTGAAAAGGGTATGTTGCTCTACTCTGGTATATTTCTAAAATATTTCATTTTCAAAATTCTCAATCTTTTTTTTTTTTTAATTAACATTGCATTTACTTTAATTAATAGCAGAAAATAAACAGGGAGGGAAAACAGTCATAAAATGGTCACTTGGCTTTTATTGATGTTTTATCATTAACCAGGTTGCGATTAATGCAGAGTGATGTCTCACTGTCTTTGTTTGTGTGTGAAAGTTCTCTCTTCCCCTCTACCCATAACCTGCACTGGCTCCTCCTCTCCTGCCCCACCGTTGAATGGGGCCTTTGTGGGGGCTTCCCAGCATTCCAAGGGAATTCTTGCAGGTGAGGGTACACAAATAAACCCACACTCAGATGACTGCAGCAGATACCACTCACAACTGAAAATGCAAAATGATCCAACGACAAAGTTAACGCTGAGATAACCTCGCCATAAAGGACTTGCTGCAACTTCAAGGGTGTGACCACTAGAGCAGACGGAGTGGGAGGGAAGGATCTCATTCGTTCTAGCCAGGTGAGGCGACCACACACAAAATCAACATGCTCACTGGAGTCCTGTTGCCTCACACACAATGAGGTACATCGTACAGATTAGGGGAGGCATTAGTTCATGAGTAAATATTTGCCTCCTTTTCTAGTCTCTTTTGTTTGTATTTGAAGAATGGCTCCACAATAGCTGAAAGAGTGAAAATATATAATCTAATAGGGCTGTTTTCTGATGTAGATAAGTATAGTACCTGAATTGTATAAATAACAAACTTGCTTCAAACAAACAGATCACTGGGAAACACAGTGTACGACCCACAGTGGGCATACTGAAGGTGAGTGTGTGTGTGTGTGTGGATGTATTCTGATGTACAACAAACAACAGTACATGCTAAAGTGGAGATTTTTGAAGTGGAGGCTTTAGTTTTTTCTGTTTCTCACACACTGTCTCTGTACTCACCTTCTGCCTCAGCTCCCTTATCTTCTGCTGGAACTTGTCAAGACGGCAGTGCCTGCAGGTTTGTATGTCATTTTCCCACGCTGACTTACTATCTTACATTGGTTTACAGGGACACCAAAATATGAGTTATATACTGTAAATTATTTGCTTGTTAAAACATTTGTAAATTTTCGACCTGCTCAAATAATGTGTTTTTATCTATGCTATCTATGTCATGGGCAGAGTCCACATGAAAAAGGACTTTACTTCCTTCAATTGGTCCTCACCCTTCTTTATCTTTCTTGCCCTTTGATATCTTTGTAGTTTCCCATCCACAAATTAGTCACTTTCCTGATGATTGTGTGTCATAAGAGCAGTTAATTCAATATAGACACATCATAAACAAACAAACATTTTTGGCTGTGAATCTATGTTCACCAGAGGTCAAGTTGCTCCAGAATGCTGGCCTGTGTCTAGTGTTGAGTTAATTTTTTTTTTTATTTAAAAAGAAAATAAAATCTAAAAATAAATAAAGTTAACTTTTTGTGTCAGATGCAATTTGTTTGATATCTGATATCCAGAAAAGTGTGTTTTTTTTTGAAAAAACTAAATATGAAACACAGTATGTTGCTTTGTGGACGTGAAGTTGGATGTTTTCTTTCCTTGGATTTCCCAGCAGCATGTTGCAAACAGTCAGTGAGTGGTTGTGGTGGGAGCGTCTGTGGCTGCCAGGAAATGTGTCCTGGGCTGATCTGGAGGACAATGAAAGTCATGTCTATGCTAAAGCCTCTCACCTTTACTCTGCTCTGCCCTGTGCCCTGTGCCTGCTCCTAGTCAGATACTTTTTTGAGAGGTGAGAATATACAGTATGTGAGTAAAATGAGCCTGTGTGTCAGTGATGCAATTGTCTGGTTTCAGAATACAGGGATTTTATTGCAAAAGCTGTGTGGAGCAATCCAAAATTTGCATGCAACTCTGGAAAACTGTTGTGCTATGTCAAATAATTTGCTTGAAATGCTGACACACATTTACTGAAATGTTGCTTGTGTGCTGTTGCAGGTACTTAGCCACACCACTGGCTAACGTTTGGGGAATCAGAGACAAGGTACGTCTCACAGCAGAGCCAAACCCCATCCTTGAAAATTTTTTCTGTGGGCATAGCAAGGTTCCATCACAGGTATGTTATAGGAGCATTTCACTGAAAAATAAAAGCAGTTTGTCAGTCACATTTATTCTTTTCAAGCAAAATTCACAAAAGATTTAAGATTTAAGGTGAAACTTTTTCAGATATACAGGATCACTGCCTTTTTAACAGTTGGTTTTTGACAATACAAAGGATCAACCTAGCTTTGTTGCTAAAATTAGATGTGCATTAAATTGAATGTTCTTTTTACATCAGTGAGTAAAACCTATTGCTGGCATTAAAACTCAAAGTGTACATTCTAGGGTAGAAAGAGTGTGTAACGACTGGATTGTTTCCCTTGTGTCTCAGAATGATGTGAGGTCGCTGTGTAAAAAGACCAGCTGGCCTGAAAAGAGAATTCAAGTCTGGTTCAGGAGGAGGAGGAACCAGGAGCGTCCAGGGCTTCGCAAGAGGTTCTGCGAGGCCAGGTGTGAGTTCTTGTGTGTGTATGCTTCAACACTGATGTGAGAACCGGCCTGTAGGCGTAAATGTGTGACATAATTGTTTTTGTCTGCCCACAGTTGGAGATGTGTGTTTTATTTTTTTGCATTTGTCTATGGAATCCTAACTCTCTTTGATGTAAGTAGCTTTTGCATTTTCTTATCTTTTGCCACAGTTTCATTGAACAAATTGTTTGTTTTGCTGCTACGGCACATTTCCCTCTTTACTTCTCTATGTGTGTCTCTCTATTGGATGTATCACTCTGATTTCAGCATATGCAGTATGTGAAACTCCTTGTCTCTCTCTCTATCTAATGTCTCTCAGCGCTTCAGGGTTTTTCTCATACTCTGGCGGTTGACATGGCAGATAAACATGAGATTGTGGCCAACATTTACTTTGTAGTTGTTTTTTCAAGGCACTTCTCCCACCCATCCCATTCTCCCTAACCCCTATTCCTCCCCCTCTCTCTTTTTGCTGGCTGTAGAAACCTTGGGCTTATAATTTGAAGGAAGTTTGGGCTGGCTTCCCCAAACAAGTAAGTGTTTTTTACTAGTGCTAAGTAACCACTTCATACAATATTACAGTATACAGTATAATGAACATTTAAATAAGTGTGTGTTTTGTGTCCATGCAGTCCATGCTGCCATCTCAGTACTGGTATTATATCATTGAAATGGGCTTCTACTATTCTCTGCTCCTCAGCCTTACTTTTGATGTGAAACGGAAGGTGAGTTTGCAGATGTACCAGTTTGAAAGACAGAAGAAATGGGTGTTTCTATGTTTCATATGCATACATATTTACCCCTCTTTTGTACGTGTGCAGGACTTTAAAGAACAGGTGATTCATCACACAGCTACACTAACTCTTCTGAGTTTCTCCTGGATATCAAACTACATCCGTATCGGCACCCTCGTGATGGCAGTTCATGATTGCTCTGACATACTGCTAGAGGTCAGTGCTGATTTAACATCTGTACATATGCAAACTAATGTAAATATATCAGGGGAAAACAATTAAGAGTTTATACATAACTCTGTAACTCTGACCCACCTTTATCACCTATCAGTCTGTATGATTTATGCAGCTATGCGCTATACTATGCTGAAATGCATAGGCAATTCTTCTAAGATTTACATTCAGCACTTGGGATTAGAAAGGCATATGCATCAGACTTAATGGTAATTTTTTATTTTAAACCTCAAATATCAAGTTCATACTACAATGAATATTGGATTTTTTTGTTACTGTATTAGAGAAGCGATAATGTGGACATTAATTCATGGCCACATTATTCCCTGGCAGAATTGAATCAACACCTCTCTTGATTTCAGTTTTTGCAAAATCAAAATACAAAAATTTGGCTGTGGTCGCTATGTTGATTCCTGTATAAAAACTGGAATAAATGACCTACATCTCCAGGGATTATTATATAATTCAAACTAAATATTTACAGCAAACTGTTCTATGTGTGATTATTATTAATTCATTCTAAAAAAGGAAGTGATCCTGATTCTTCGCCTCATTTTTGTTTCATAGGGTGCGAAGGTATTCAACTATGCCAAGTGGCACCGAACTTCTAACGGCATGTTTGTAGTGTTTACAGTTATCTTCATGGTAACAAGACTCGTCATTTTTCCTTTTTGGTAAGTGTGTGTATTGGAAGAATGCAACACAATGCATGATGATGGTCTTAAACAAATGTGTTAACATATTATGTGTGTATATCTTCAACAGGCTGATCCACTGTACATGGGTGTACCCAATGGAGGAGTTTGCTCCCTTCTTTGGCTATTACTTTTTCAATATGATGCTGTTGGTTCTACAGATGCTGCACCTCTACTGGGCTGTTCTGATAGTTCGAATGGTTCACAAGTTTATCTTCAGCAAAGTGAGTTTATTGGTGTTTCTATGAGTATAGTCAATCAAATAATCAAATGAATGAAAGCTGTGTAGAATTTTATAAGTTACATGGTTTGCCTTTTTTGTGGTTTTTTTTTTTGGTCAACCCTAATTTTCTTCCATTGTTTGTGCCCCATCTTTATCTTGCAGCTGGAAGGCGATGATAGAAGCGATGAGGAAGAAGATGATAGTGACTCATCAAAGGAGAAAAACCATGATATGAGTCAAATTAATGGCGCTGGAGCAAGAGGTCGAACCAATGGCCACTGACACATACTGCCAGAGAGGAATAGAAGAAAAGGAAAATTGAAAACTGGACAGATTCAATTTGAATTGCAGCTTTTAGAATCTAGTTGTATAATCTGCATGAGCAGAGAATATTATTTGAAAGACCTGTGAAGGATTATACTGGTTTAATGCTGCATGGTTACTGGAATTCACTTAATTTAGAACATACAACAACTTATTATCATATTGTTCTCCTAATTAAAATATTTTGCTTCTAAATTTTTTCGAATGTTTTTGAAAGTTATTCCTAGAGTCCCATATGTGCTTTTCTGTGTTTTGTGGAGCAAACTGATGCAAAGCAAAAGCGCCGCTGTGATGCTTAAAAGACCGAGACTGTATGTGTTAATGTCTTTTAAAACTGTATATATTTCAGTGTTTTTCAATGACTAGTCTTGCTAGTGCGGAAAGCAGAAATATCACGGGATTTCATAGCTATTAAAAACTGCACATCAGTTACTGTACCAGCACGCCCTCTCGCGACAATCAGCGGGAACTGACATAAGCTGAAACGTCATCAGCAATTCTCATGGAAACCACTTGACAAAGTTCAATACCAACAACAACAAAGTTCCCAAAGTTGTCACTGTAATAGCCAGAAATGACTCAGAAGAGGAGTTACAGCTCAAAAGTTAAAATAGGAAACTGGTTTGAAGACCAACTCTTAAAAGAGGTATGTTTCCATATAAAACTCTTAACATTTTGCTAACGGTAATTTACGGGCCCACACCACACGTTAATGGAAATAAAACAGCTAGCTAATGTAAGCGTTTGCTAACTCCTCCATCTTACAGTATGGACTTGATTTTTATTTATTTAATTTTTATTATGTCATGCAACCTTATTAGATAAGAACTGAAAACGGGTTTGAAATGGTAATTCAATCTCTGTATTGGAGCAATCGCATAGCCTATTCATTAAATAGAAACAAAGGATACAGGAACACACTAGGGGTCATTCACTGACAAACAGCAAAATGCTTATGTCTTTCCCGTGTTTATCGTCACACCATAATGTAGAGCCATAATTAAGGCTTAAATTTGATGCATTGACGTTATGCATGTTTTTTCTATGAAGTTACAGTATACATCCAGCAGTGGTGAAGACACTTAAAGATAATACTTATGATTTATCTATACTGATGTTTTTTTTTTCCAGGATGAGTACCTGGAGCAAAAAGAGATTGGCAAGCTTGCTTCCAAGACACTAGATTTCCTTGAACAAAACATTTTTAGACCGGTAAAATGTGTTTAAGTCCATTAAGAGCATCATTTACAGCAACAATATAATCACGATGAAGGTGATAATGATGGCAGTGATAATGGTGATGGCGTTTGTTCATGCATGCAGGTGAATCTTACTGAGAGAAATGATGGAATATTACACTTTGGGGATGTTGTGATGTTGGTGAACATGGGAGGAGAAAACAGGGAGTGCAGTGCAGTCAGCATTAACGCAGACATGAACAGTCTGATGATGTTTCCTTCGCCTGGCATTAGAGCCCCATGTGGAGTCACTGCAGGAAGGAATATTCAGGCTTGCACACGCACTGCTTTCATCATCACCAGGTACAAACACACTTAAAATACATCAGGACTTAAAGTAACAAATCAAATAAACTCCTGTGACACTAAGGGTGTGATTGCAGTGTCGATGGGAGTCCTGAAGGATCAGCTCTGCATTTTGAGCAAAGTTTTGCCCTGAAAACAAGCTGCTTTGCCAGCGGAGTAAGTGAGCAAACAAACACACACACACACTCTCACGCACACATGCACGTGCATACGCACACACACACACACCAGATACACTCAAATACACACACACACA
>JAQNCA010000028.1:13088783-13105263 GCA_029783725.1 Acanthurus tractus
GGATATTTGTTCTTTGCTGTGATATCCATTCCGGCCTCAAGAGGATGAAGTGCGTCACAACCCTACACACAGAAGATTTTCCTGAGGGCTCTAGGAGACGTTACGTTGTCAAGTAATGACACAAAATTTGCTCCAAAGTACATTTACACAAGAGGATCTTGTGGGATAAAAAATGGGTTAAATACTGGACTGTGATTCAGGACTCGAGAGTTAATACCCCAGTGAAACCCCAAAAGCTTAGTTTCTCTTCTGTAAATGGACTTGGTAGCAATTTGTGGTACTTCACCTGACTGCCTAGAGCAGTGTTTTTCAACGAGAAATTGTCCAACTTCACCTAATTGGTCTTAAAAACTTAAAACATTTTTTGAAAACAAATGAATTATTATCCACAAATAATATGCCATTGTCAACACTATTGATCTCTCATGGCACATTAGTGTGCTGTCGCACGGTGCAGTAGTTGAAAAACACTGGCCTAGAGGACCCTATGAAACTTCTACCATGTGTGGGACAATGGATGTCTTCATCATTTTGTGGCACTAAAGCAAAGGGATATAAGAAAGTAACCAAGGAAAAACATTATCATCAAAAATTTCTCTTTCGAATGCTTTTAAGTGATAGGCACACCAGACAAAGCAAAAGCAACACCTAGCTGGAGAAAAGAGAGGCACATTTTTTAAATATTTTATACATAGGTATTATTACCATTTCCTTTATTACCTATTTGGTCAAAATCATCAGCGGGCAGTAAAAAAAATACCCATCACAAGTTTCCCAAAGTCCACAGTGGCAACTTCAGATGTTTCTCTTTTTTTTGGACCAACAGTCCAAAGAGACTCACTTTATTGTCATAGAAGACAAACCTTTCCACCTTTCCTAGTAAAGACTAGGAAAGGTGGTGTTCACATTTGAGCTGAAATCAATGTTTTCTCTGCAGAAAAATTATCAAAATTTGCTGATGTTTTTATTTTTTCTATTGGATGACTAACAAAATAACAATTTCACCTCTTATTTAAACAAAGATTTATTTTTTAATTTCAAGAATTTTTTCATTCTTAAACAGTTGGTTTTTGTATACTCTGTTTCATAAGGAGGATTGTTTTTTGCAAAACCTATGAGGTCGAAGCGCTACGTGACCATGTTGGACCCATTTCAGCATCGCTATGGCAACATGTTTACTGTAATACTACTGCTTCCTGCGTTGGCCAGTGATGTTCTGTGGGTGGCCTGCATCCTTGCTGCTCTTGGTAAGTATGCTTATGCTTACTATACATCAAATCTTAATGCTTACATTTATTTCTTTGTATGATTCTGGATTTTATTGTTCTGTGTGTTTTCCAGGGGGAACAATGAGCATAATTCTTGGACTATCGTCTGCCGTCTCTGTCATCATCTCGGCAGCTGTCTCTATCATCTACACATTTTTAGGAGGTCTTTACTCCGTCGCATATACAGATATTATCCAGCTCATCTTCGTCTTTGTCAGCCTGGTGAGAAATAGTGGGAGTGCAGTTATGAGTGAAAGTAATGACAAAAAGAGAAAGGAAACAAGATGACAGCAAGGTCACAGAAAAAAAATGACTTCAGTGAGATAGATAAAGATTTGCCCTTGATAGAGTATGTACATAAATGTAAGTAATACCATGGATTACTTGACCTCAGTTTTGCTCAAACAACTGTTTTTCTCTGTTTCAGTTTCTCTGTATTCCTTTTCTGGTGCTCAGTCCTGCAGTTATGAACATCTCACAAACAGCCCACCTCAACCAATCAAGCGTAAACTCATGGATAGGAGAGTTGGAGCTGGCAGATGCAGGAAAATGGGCAGATGAAATGCTGCTATTGGTTAGTATTTTAACATTTATTTTGTCTCTAAGTGTCTTGTGAACTAAGCTGCATCATTGTATACATGCAGCTACAAAATATACTGTTTCTATAGCTTGGACTTCCTTTGCATTCTGTGCAGTGCATAGTTATTTGTGCAGTAAAAACTGTAAAAGCTATATAAAAGTTAGCCATCGTTAATTTTACACCTCAAAGGGATATTTAGGATATATTGATGCGGGGTTGTATGAGGCACTTATGCCCAGTCGGTGTCTTACCTGCCGTATGGTCAGCTCTCTTTCTACCTAGAGAAGCAGTGGCAGGGGACAGAACATAGCATTGCTGTCAATGGTACCAACAGCAACACACCTTTGCTGTAACCAGGAAGCTACCAGTTAGCTGAATCATCCTTAAATCATGACAACGCCTTTCTGATGTCACTTCAAAATGAAGGCTGTGCAAATCTCCATTTTGCACAACTCAATGCATTTGAACTGGTAAACGAAACACAAATCAATGGGGCTTTGATTGTCTGGGCAAGAACAAATATGTCAGTAGAAAAATCACATTTTTTTCCGCTCTCTCTTGCATTTGATTTCATTTTCACACTTTTTTGGCATATATAGAAAGAGGAACATTGCAGCAACCAACAACTCATGGTCTTGTGACAGAATTGAAAAGCTGTGAACCAATCCCTCACAAATGTAGTAATGAAGTCATAGTAGCAAGCCAACATGAGAAACAAGGTCCTCAAACTGGCATAACAAAATGTAGTACTGCCTTTACTCATTAGATAAATCTTGTTTAACTAGTCTACCTGTTTGTACTGAGAAAGGTCTGTCTTGTAAACTGTCCGCATTTGTTTTTTTTTGCATGTATGTGTATGTTGCAGAGTTTAGGGGGACTTGCCTACCAAGCTCTATACCAGAGAATCCTCTCTGCAGCCTCCTCTGCGCAGGCTCAGGTCACCTGTTTTGCTGCTGCTGGGACAGTTTTTATTATGGGAATCCCCTCAGTTGTCATTGGAGCAGTGGCTGCCTCTGCAGGTACACATGATTGTAAACACTTAGCCGTGCACATCTGGCACACACATAAAATTCAAGTAAGAAAACACATTCCAGCAGTTTGTCCTGCCACCGTGGTAAAAGGCAGGGGATGATGCAATCATTTGTATGTGTGTGAGCCTTTGCATCATCATTTATTGTTAGCATATCATAATTAGTACGGTGGGTAGCCTATTTGCAAGCAACTTAACTTACCCCTCCCCTGTGCTTATTTTATTTATTCATTTGTATTGTTTCATCACCATAATTTTAAAGCTTCTTCCCCTCCCATTATTTCTTTTCTTCTCAAACCTTGCTATCTCTTTCTCTGCCTCTACGTCTCCTGCTCTCTCTTCCTCTCCTTTCCTCTAAGACTGGAACCAGACAGCGTATGGTCTACCCCCTCCTTTTGAACGAGGGGAGGCAGGGAAGATCTTGCCACTGGCCCTGCAATACCTTACACCCACCTGGTTGTCAGTGTTAGGTATTGGTTCTGTGGCTGCAGCAGTTATGTCCTCCATGGACTCTGTGCTGCTGTCCTCAGCTTCCATGTTTACACAAAACATATACAAGACGACTTTGAGGAAGCAGGTGTGTGTGTGGGTGGGTGTGTGGGTGTGTGTTTGGTTCAGAATAAAGCAAAGCATATCCATCGTAATTGTTCCTTTCCTCTCTCTCCTTGCAGGCTTCGCAGCAAGAGCTGCAGTGGGTGATCCGCATTAGTGTGTTACTGGTGGGTCTGGCAGGAATGGGCCTGGCCTTTGGTGATGACAGTGTTTTCGCCCTCTGGATGCTAAGCGGGGACCTCCTCTACTGCGTGATCCTCCCCCAGCTCATCTGTGTACTGCACTTTAGCTGTGCTAATATCTATGGTGCTATTAGTGGCTATGTAGTCGGACTGCTGCTGCGTGGGCTGAGTGGGGAACAAGTGCTTGGGATCCCTCCTCTCCTCCTGTACCCTGGCTGGAGGGAGGAGGACGGAGTTATCATACAGAACTTTCCCTTCAGGACTCTGGCCATGCTTTGCGCTGTGATATGTATTATTACAGTGTCCAAGCTAGTGGAGCTAGGTTTCTCTCACCAACTGATTCCTTCAACCTGGGATTTACTTGGGGTATTGAAAGAGAAGAAAAAGGCAGAGGGGGAGGTGTTACCTATTCCTCAGGAAGACAAGGACAGTGTCCTTATTACGAAATTCTAGGCTAAAATATACTTAAACCTCAACCAAAGTATACACAAACTTAATTTTTATGCAAATTACTGCCAACTCTCTTCTGCACACAAACAATGTACGCACACTCTTACATCTACTGTATACTACACATAATAAGTTTTGTAAAGTAACTGAAGTATATGCTCTTTATGCACCAAACTCTAACCAGCAGTATTTTGCTAATTATTCATGAAGGCAGTTGAGACAAGATAGTAATCTCTTTCAAACACAACAGAATTATGGCTACATATGAAGACCTCAAGACAAAGACAAAGCAATGCTATTGTAAAATTGAAGCTGCTAAGTTTAAATGTTCTCTGAGAATCAAAAAGTTTAACAGGAAGTGCCTGTTGAAGAAATGTTACCAATGTTTACCAAGGTATTAAATTTAAAGGGATTATAACTTAAGGACCACTGAGATAGAGAGTAATCAATTTTGTTTTTTGATGTTTTGTGATTGCAGTTGTTCATTAGAAATGAAACATATTTTGTGACCAATTTTTGCCACTTATGAAGTCTGTCTTCTAATGTGCATTTGTATGCAAAAGAGACAGACTCAAAATGGTACCTAGAAATATGCTACATACAATTTTTTAAAATAAAAATGACTACACATAAATTGTGCTATTTTTCAACATTTGTCACCTATAGAATGACTCATTAAAATTGCTCCCATTTTTGCCCATGTGATTGCCCAGTGATTTGATTTGAAGTTCAAATGGTATTTGACGCACACTGACTGTAATCCAGCTGCACTGCCACCTTTGTAGCAGCAGAGGGTGACACCTAAACAGTGAAAGGACGATAGTCAGCACATGACTGAATGACATGAGATGGCCTTTTCCAAACAATCACACAAAACTGCAGTTTCCATGTAAAAATAGAAACAGTTTTTTTCATGGAGGGAGAGATGTTATTTTGTTTCCACTCTCTTCAACTCTAAATAATGTCCGACTTAAAAGACTTTTTTTAAGAACAACCTCACAATTTAAACTTATACAGGAAAACAAAATGTATGTCCCAAAACATAAACTTGGCCCAACATAAAGTAATTTAAAGCTTTGTAAAGCTATGTAATTAATTGTGGTTTTTAACAAATAAATTATACTTCTACAGGACTCATCTGTAGTAATATAACCATTTTCTGGTGATATAACACAACAGACACAGAAGCAGACACATTAATATTTATTAAATTGTTTTTAAACTTTATAAATATGGAAAAGGTAATAGTTATTAGTAGTCACTAATTTATTTAATTCAAATGCCAGAATATTTCCTCTCATCGTGTCATAATTATAACCCCATTTAATTTCCTTTTTTCTTTTTTACAATTATAGTTTTAAAAAACAAGTGAAGAGAGACTTGATAAAATGTTTTAATGAGTAAAAAAATAAAAAGATAATTTTGTAGTCTACTTATAAAAACATTTCAAGAGAGGGAAATGATCATTAAATTACTTAATATTGTCTCAGGAGAAATGGCCTAAAAATCTGCACATGTAAAATGCGCCTCCATGCCTGGTGATGTTTAACAGTGACAGTTAAAGAAACCAGCATCCAGGATCACAACAGGGCTTTTGGAATGAACAGTAATGCCCGTTCGCACTGTGTTGACACTGCTGCATATATGGGATGAATGAACGCTACAGGCAGTGCTGGCAGTCCTCTCTTAAATGAAGACTCCATGTCAGATTTTCCTTTTGGCTTATGACGATAGTGTGCAGTGTAACCTATGGTACAGCTCCAGTGCACAAAATAGAATTCATGGTAGGGAAGGATTGAAAGTCTTTTTCAGAACTTCCAACGTCTTCAGAAGTCCTGATATATTCAAAAAATATCCTTTAAATGACAACTTTTCAATTCATCAAATGGATAATTGCTCTTCTTAATATTAAAACAACCACAATGACATAAACCCTGCACATAGTTCATACTAATCAGTTCGGAGGGGACAGCTCATACAACAGTTAATACATACATCTGGTGAAAATTATATAGCCCTCGCTCTGCTGATTCACAGTCTGCTTGAAAAGTCCTGATTTTAGATTATGTCAACGCTAATTTCAGGATCTTAATCAAAGGTTAAAGAGATTTGTGAGGAGACAAATCTGTAATTTTAAGACTAGGCAAGTTGCATCTATTTTAAAAATAGATGCATAAGTGCTGTGCCTCATGTTGACTCAGAAATGTACATATCACACATTTACATAAACTAGATTTGAGATAAAAGGTTGAATAAAAACTTGTCTTTGTCACTTGCTACAGGACATCACAAAAGAAATGTGTCATCATCAATACTTATTTATCAAAGGTTCACTCGCACAATTTTTCTAAACCTCTTTGATACTAATGTTTCACCTAACCCAATGAAGGTATACAATAGTTTAATAAAAACACTAATTGACTTGCTACAATATTTATAGATATGCTGTAAGATGTATCCATTCAAAGGATTAACTGGCACCATTTTTGGAATATACTTTACTAACAATGTTCAAACCCAGAGAAACCTGTAATTTTCATGCATTTGATTATGTTGCCTGTCATTAACTTTCATGATAACATCAGTCAGAGTGAGAAAGGAAGTCCATGGAAACTATCAAATGTAATAAAGTTGAAATTACCTAACCTGTGAACATTTCTGCCTGAGTCAACCATATGGATTTTCATCAGCCATGTTGGCTGTTTAACACTGAAACAAACAAGAAGTGTAATGATTTCATGCCACTTAACTGCACAATCGAACTGCTCTTTTGTTTTCATCATTTTAATAGAGAGACCTCTAGTGGTAGAAATTACATATATTTGGGTTTAAGTCTCAGATATTGCCATACAACACACTTTTGTGTAAATATCATAATTTTTTATGAAATTTGCAGCAGATTTTTGCAAATTGAATTTTAGATCCAATTTGAAGGCATGAATATTGTATGTGGCCAAAAATATCAAGTAAGACTCTCACTCTTAAAAATGTAATCACCACATTTTGACACTGGATGCCTGAAAAGATTGGTCAATATTAAATCAAAACATGAGCCACATTCTATGTCTAAATCTTACATTTTCAGTGATTGTTACATGGACAACACCTTGCCCTTGGGGCCATGTGCTCCTTTTATGGCTTTTATTATACAGCAAAGTGTTACTTTCCCCTCTTAGTCTGTGTCATTTGAATATTTTTTGTGATATGATGTTAAAAATTATCTAGTATTTCACACAGAAAAAAGTGCGGATGTGTCAGAAAAATCTATATAACTTTGCATAGCAGAATGAGATTATTTTACAAAAGTAACCGCCTAGCACACACATAAATGCAAAATAGCGGCAGGTGTCCCATTTTCATACAATTGTCCTTCAAAAAAGGAAAAAATGTGCATGTGCTTCAGAGTCAAAAGAATTTGTTTTACATGTTTAAATGAAAGGGAGTAGGGATGATCTATTTAAATACACCTTACAAATTTAGTGGAAATGCCAATAAATAAAAATAATTTGCTTCTTGTCTAATAATTGGAGGCAGTAGTTTGATTAGAAAGGAGCACCTACAATCAAAAAATAGGATCCATTCCAAGCTTACGGAAAAGATTAAGTTTCTTCTCTAAAAGGGGGTGTTCATATTATTACTGAAGGTTAAATATCTTAGTATAAAGCTATACCGGAGCAGCCTTTCCCCTACATGCTACCAGGGGCACCAAAGATACTCTAAAATAAAAAAATAGCATCCCCGGTCTTGTTTTTGAGTGCAGTGAGATGAGGGAATTCCCGGGTCGTGATCCACTCCGGTTTTTCCACCCTGCTCCCGGCCACCTTATCCGTAGCACTATGTGTTTCTGAGTGAGAGAAGCCGACTCTTGTTTACAGCAGAGATTCCACGGAGGAGCGGAGACCCACAGCCTGCGTTCACCGAGGGCGAACCGTAGGATTTCAGCCTCTGGATATACACGCACCGGGAGTTTTTCCTTCGCTCTTTTTTTTTTTTATGAGGATAAAAGGCAAAACAAGAAACAATCGTAAAAGGGCAACTCCTTGGCCATTCTCCCTCCCACCCTAGCCGAGGTCGCCTAGCTGGAGACCCATTCTCTTGCGTGGCACAAGTCTGGTGTTTCCTTTCAGTTGCAAATCCCGACTGACGGCGGAGATAAGTCCGACCCGAGGAGCTGGATTTTTTTTTTTTCCTCTAAACGCGACTCCTCACTGCTGACCGGAGCTGCTTTGCTGGGGACCGAGAGCCCGAGCTGGCTGAATGGCATAGGGGAAAAAAGGTTTTTCATTCATTTTTCAGCCTCCCAGCCACCACCCCTGTGGATCTGAACGTGTTTTCTGCCCCACTCCTCCCCTCATACAGTCATTCACATGAGGAATTCTTGCGATCGACACTGGCGTTAATTTATTATGGTGGTAAAGGCTACTAATAGTAACATTTAGCGTGATATTTTGATTGTTGGTACCAGGCCTGATCGCACTGTACGCGCACTGCTGTTTTTAAGAGATGGAGACTGAAGATGGGGATTACCATCATTTATCCAGTATAATCACTGGCTTGTGTGCCATACCAGCCGACGTCAAAGTATCCTGCGATTGGCAAAAATAGCAGACTATTTTAGATTTTATTTTTCCTCAAAGGAATTCTCTGTTTTTTTTTTAATCATTTCTACACATTAATTTATATTTTTGGAGCATATCCTGACAGAGAGGCACACCACGCATTTGCAGGCGACCACAGAAAAGCCTTTTTGGGCTACAGACACATTTGTTTTTCCTTTTTTTTGGGTCGTATTCAGGTTGTTGTTGTTTTTTTTTTGTTTTTTTTTTTAAAAAGCTGGAGTGTACGACCTTATTATTTTTATTTCAGTTTTGTCGCTGCGGTTTTTTTCAGAGGTGAATAATGTTAAGGAACATGAGATCTGACACACCGATGGGTAGCCCGACCTTGTTTTGGGGTCTGATGCTGTTCGTCTTCAATATCTGCATCTGGTCTACATATGGAGAAAGTAAGTATTTTTTTTATTGCATTTTGTTTAAGTTTGTTGGTTAAATGAGGAATGGCTTTGAAATGCTACAAAATGTGCTTTTTGCAACGCAGTTTAACTTCTTGTAGAGCAGTATTTTGCAGACTGGTGGGATGAATACTCCAATAGGTTATGTATTTACTAAAAAAAAAAAATAGGAGGATGCATTTTATATTAGGACTTATATTTACTGAAATCCTAATGAGCGGCTCACCGACGTGTGGCTTTTACTTACACATTAGCTGAGGGCCATGTGGTACAGCTGTCCGTCAGTGGGTGAACGCAATTAGGCAAAAATCTGCTTTAATGTGCGCAAGATCGCCTCATTTGATGCAGCATTTTAGTTTATTTAGAAACAGAGAAAGATACAAGGCACATGTCGCTGTGATCTCCACGCTGAGCTGCCAGAGAGCAGAGGATGAATCCAGGGACCAGAGCTGAAGGTTACTACGACCATGTGGCCATTTTGCATTTCGTGGTGTGGCGCCGCTGCGCATGAACAGCCTAAATCAGACAAACCATCGCTTCTTAAAAGGACATGCAGTCGTAAGACTCGCAAACAGCGAGGTACGAGATAAACATCAGTCGACTTTCATAAATAATGGCAAAAAAAGATGGAAATGTGCATATTTATAATCAGATTTTATCTCCGGACCCCAATTTCAATAAACCCACAACTACACAGGCCCACTCTGTCTACAGCTATGCGGTGTTAATTAATGCAAGCCTTGAAAACCAGCAGCACCTGAGTTTAGGTGTTGCCAGTTCAGTCTTTACACCGTGTTCTTTCACCTTATTAAAACCCTGGAATTGATAGATGGCACTCTGTTGGCTCATGCAATACAATGTATAAACTTTAAAAACAAAAATCTAAAATACTGACGGATAACACTGTTGAAAAACAAAGAGGACCAGGTGAAGGTTACTTATTTTCAGCTTTGAAAGCTTTATTTTTGTTGACATTTTCCATTAGATGTTAAATAGGCCTGTGTTTTAAATGTTGGCACTTTTTGTAGTACAGTCTTCTTATTATCTGTGTCCTTGTATCAATTGTATATTCTCTCTGCGATTTTAATGTTTATGTTTATGGTTTAAATTTTAAAATGGGCTTATAAATGCTTCTGTGAACTTTCTCAAATTTTCTCATCTAATCTTTAGTAATCTTACCTAATGTTCTGTCTACAGCAGACAAAATCAAGGCTACTTTTTGCCAGTGCTAAAATACAACAAGTGGGAAACAATGAGGGTCAATGAGATTTTGTTCTTTTTTTCATTAGTCCGTTTATACAGCCTTTGGATTCATTATCTGTAAATACTCATGATGACTTGCAGTATTAGACTTTTTTCAGCGGAGTCTCTCCAAACTTTATGCTGGGAGACAGCTACCATTCTGTCAAAAAAAGAAAATCATTAGTTCAACATTAACTTGATTATAATTAAGCTAATTCTGCATTTTGTTTGTTAAGTTTATTTTAGCACAGAGTAAAAAAAACAATGTGTTAAATTATATTAACATATTATCCTAAAGTATACAGAAATAAGAATGTGGTTTATGTATACAAGTAACCTTGTTCTTTGTTTCTCTGGCCTCATTTGTGTCAGTAAATGACACTTTTAGCCGATTTCCACTGGACAACTATGATATGCTCCATGTTTCATTTAACAAGTCACACACCAGATGTTTATCATTTGCCTGCTGGTCAGTAAACTTGTCCAGGTGCACCATTCCACCTTGAACACAGAGGTTGTGATTGTGTGTCCTGGTAACGTGGGTGGCACAGCATGATTTGTTTGTGTATATGTGTGTGTTTAGCCTTTTTACGTCACTTCCGTTATACTAATTTGTCTGTTTCCTGCAAGGATATGTGGGATGGTTCAGACAACTTGGCATGGGAAGGAGACATGTAGACTGACCTCTATTAGCATTCAAATAGAAGAAAAAAACTTTACTTTAGTCCCACTGAGCAGCGGTTCAAGCACCACCAAGTGGGGGTGCATTTCTTTGCACAACCCTGAGCCAGTGAGACACCCATGAACGCAGCTGGGGGCTGACAGACAAGTTTGCCCTCAGATCTTGATGCTCTGTGGTGTATAATACATCAGTCGTTCAGAGACAAAGACCGAGGTATATATCAAGACAAGGAAGGGTTTCTCACCAGGTTATCACTTTGGGATGATGTTTACTTCAGCAGCCTTCAGAGGGTCAGAATTCCCAGCTTCTATCATCACTTAGTGGAAAATCACAGATATCCTCGAGCTCCATTGGGGGTTGAAATCTTTTTTTCTTTTTTTTTTGCTCTGTTCATTTAGATAATCTGTCCACACCAATAAAATGTAATTAAGCTCCCTTTTAACTCCCACCACAGTAAACTTTCCATGCTATGGCTTCCAAGTATGCAGCAAACAAGTCTCTAAAAGGGAGAGAGAGCGCAAGGGAGATAGAGACTTGGTGTTTGGAAATAGACTGTGCAAAAATACACTTGCAAGAGAAACAGACTTGGTTTTGTTGATTGGAAGAGTAGAGAGTTTGTGAACTGTTTTATTGGCTTTTGCTGTTCACATGGAGCGGTCTCCTGTATGGACCAATGCGCCTAACTTCATCACTTGGCAGCACTACTATTGTAGTTATAAATAGATGTGTCACCAGCAACATTGGCGCAGGGGTTGTGTCAGTCCAGGCACCCTCTGTCCCGTTCCATGAGGCCACACCGGTGTTGTTCTTCAGTTATTTATGAAGGCGCATGTTGCACCGGAAAACTTGAATGGCGGCTTAAATAATCAAACGTCGGCAAGCATTGTGTTTGACAGGCCCCCTCCCACCTTCCCCTTTGGGGTATGGTATGTTGCAGTAAAGCTCCCCTTGCAGTGATGGTTTAAGTGACTCAGATATGACTGCTGTCACTCTACTCCAAGGTGCCCCACTCCATCTTGTGACTGGGGTTGCACTGTTACATACACCCACTCTCCTTCCTCCACCATGCATTCCCTTCCCCCACTACTGGCTCGGCTGGATGCAGGAATGCCTTGTCTCACCCCCAGCGAGAAAATGTCGTGAGCGTTCACAGCCCTTTGGTGTGTGAACGAGGGTGTTTTTGTGCGTGCATGTGAGTGTATTGTGCAACTTTCTGTGTGTACTGCAGTGGGGCTCAGCATGACAGCCTGAGTCAGTGGCATGCCCCTGTGTAAGGATGTGAAAGTGTGTCACTGGGCTAGTTTGTGAGAGTGCAGTCGAATGCTGTCCTACAGCTCCTCCAGGCTGCCAGCTAAGGTTTACAATGCTTAATTAAACACTTTATTTCAAGTGGCCTTGCCATTAGATTTGCTCAAATGCAGTCTTTGGCCAAACGCACATACATCATCATGGGCTCTGGTTTAATGGTCTGTGGAGTATTTTACAATTTGTGAGATAATTGCAAATGTTAGCTATTCTAACAGATGGCCCTCGCCGTGTCATTTGAAAGCTGTTCATCAAGAACTGGACATGGATTTATCCTAAATTGAGGTGTTTGCAGAATCTTAGTGAGAAACCTTTTACTTGTTTCATTGTTGCAATTAAGGGTAAACACATGCACGAGAACTGTCATAAACTGTCATAAAAGGCATAGGACCAGTTTGTCTACAGATGTCAAGTTCACGATCCATATAATATGATTTAGTATGGAGTACTGACTTTGCTTTGTTTACTTTTATGGATTTTATAGAGGAGCAATGAAGTGAGCCTGATAATAACTTAGACAGTTGAATCACAAGCAGTTTTAGGGGAAAAAAAGACTTTTGGGTGACTCCAAAAGGATCAAATCCATTAAATATGAATGAGAATAATAAATTCATCACCATTTAATTTTTAAATGCTAATAAAATCCCTCAAATTTGCTTCTCATACTTTCCAAGTACCCTGTTGGCTTTGGCACAGACATTAACCTTTTATCAAACAAATCCTTTAATTAAATATCAGGTCACTGCCCACCATATTTAACTGTAATGGGACAATAAATTTAATGTGGCTGTTTATAGTTATCAGGTTCTAGTGTGCATGTAAACATAAAATCTGTTACCTCCTGCCCTCATCCCTCATCTCAGGGGAGGGGGGAGTCTTTATGTGAGAGTTCTTATGGTGGAGAGTGTAGAGTTACTGTTTGGGGTTTTGGCGATATCTGAGC
Source organism: Acanthurus tractus (assembly GCA_029783725.1). Classification (NCBI taxonomy): domain Eukaryota; kingdom Metazoa; phylum Chordata; class Actinopteri; order Acanthuriformes; family Acanthuridae; genus Acanthurus; species Acanthurus tractus. The sequence goes on from JAQNCA010000028.1 coordinate 13,102,029, forward strand.
CACAGTGTTTGAAGTATGGTCCACTGAGGGGAAGTGGCCCACCAGACCGCTGGTCAGATGATTTCCAGTATGCTGGGGATTAGGGCGAGTTGATGTGGCAGGTGTGAGGGGATATGACCGCACAGTGACCAGCTCCCTCAGTGCTTCAACTAGAAGTAGATTTTTAGTGGAAAATTTTTGATGCTTGTGCTGATTATTACGGTTCAAAATGAATACCAGTCGCAAACATGAACGTGTCTTAATTTGTTTAAGGGAAATTCTTTGCCATGTTACATTTGTTTGTGCCATGGAATGCATAAAAAAGCAAGTGCTGGGTCATTGCTTGTGGATTTGGAAGTGATCTGAACCAGTTACCTTTGGTAACTAAGGTGCTAAAACTGTACAGTCAGTATAGTTAACATATTTAATAGCGATTGTTGATGGTGTAGACATTTATTACTCTTTTATTTTATATATTCAATTGAAAACCCTTTGAAGAAGTTGCCATTTTTCCTCCTTTGACATTCTCCTTTTACTTTTGATCCCAGGCATTGAAATCTATGTACTGGTAGTTGATAATTTGTTGTTTATTTGTTCAAGATTTTTAAAACATTAAAAAAGTTTTCATCGCAATTAACACATCTATAGCCGTATATTTTTTCTTTTTTAAATCACTGCCACTATAATAATAATAATATTAATAATAAAAATGATAATAAGAATAATAAGAATAATAAATTAATCAGTGTGTATCAGTTGAATAGGAATTGAAAAAACTATCAAAGTTTGCTTAAAATAAAAACTGTGTTTTTTTATGCCATCTTTGTACAGAAAATTTTAATTTTAATTTAGAATACTTGATATCTGTCGAAATGGGCTAAGCACTTTAGACACTACAGAATATAAGTATGATTTACTTAAATGTGAGATATATGGCCCTATTATAGTGCTTTTCTTGATTTTTCCAGAAGAAATACTAAACATTTGCAGGCTCTTTTTTCAGTCTTTTATGTTTTTTTTACACATCACACCTCAATTGACAAGAAAACAAAACTGAATATAGTTGCAGCCCTGCTTAGTTTAGATTTACATGACACCTCTTTAAATCTTCTTAATAACACCTGTTTACAGCTAAATTTCTGGTAAAGTTATATGTTAATATGCATCCCTACAGTGTCTAAATTTCTGGTAAAGTTATACGTTAATGTGCATCCCTACAGTGTTAAGTCTGTAGTATTTTGATAAAAAATATGAGATGTGATCCAAAGGTGCAAATGTCATTCAAATGTTTGTGTCCAAAAAACCTGAAATTGAATTTCTTCAAACAGGGAATGTTTTCTGAATCGAATTCAGAATATGTGTATAGCAGAAGCAGCCAGCATGAGCTTTACCTTAATTTGACCAAGTTATACAGGGACTTTTTTGAGTGTGCGTGTTCATGGGCAGTTGTGCGTTTGTATTTGTTTGTGTGGAGACATTTCCATGGAGGGCCAGGTCAAGGTTTATCAATCATAAACATGAGCCGTTGGATCCCATTACGCAGTGGAGATATGTGTGTTTACTCAGCAGTGTGAAGAGCAAAGAGAGACAGGAGGGAGAGACAGACACATGCAAGCTAATCCCACTCTGCGGACACATGCCCTAAAATATCCACATCAGCCCTCGGTCATTATTGTCAGTGCTTTAATTTTTCTCCCCCATGTCTTCCTGTTAATGTTAAAATGAATGAAGGGTTTGTTATCAAAATCTCATTTAAGCATTGTTGTCCCCACAACAAATGGATTGACTGGCAAGAATCAGAGATGCCTGAAGGCTTAGTTTGAAGCAACATCCTACTCAATCCTTTTCCAAGGAAATGATTGGAATTCCTAGTACTTAACATGCCTAATGAGTAGAACAAGGGAATCACAAAGAGGAGGTTTTTTTCTTTCATTCTTCAGTCCTTTCTTTCCATTCTTCTTCTCTTCTATTCAGCCTTTTTGAGCATTAATAGGTGTCAGGTAATGATAAAAAAAAATCAGGAATATCTGATTTTGCATTTATAAGCCCTAGAAAACACATTTAATGCATTTAGTATTTTCTGTTTGCACTGGTTTTACACGAGTAGGATGGCCTCATAAAGCTACACTTTGGCAGAAACCTTATCTCGCCCTTGTCACAGTATCTCTTTCCACCCCCCCTTTCATTCTCTGGCCAGACGCCCCCTGATTTTATTAATGCCCTCATCAGGAAGTGGGGCCTAGAGTTTCTCTTTGCTAACAAACAAATTAGTCTTTGTATTTGAGTGGCTCCACCCCTCCTCCCTCTCTCTCTGCCTGCTGGAGAAGCTGGAAGAAAATTCTCAATGAAACAAAGAAGACATGCAGCTCGATGGCTCACAAGTGGAGCCCAGGGGCATTGGTGTTGATTGGAGAAAGCAAATACTATTTTCTACTGGAGTAATAGTTGCGTTTCTAAATTTAGAGAAGTGAAACACCCTGACAGGCGCAAATATAGCCCATTCATCCCCATAAACAATGCGGCTTCTATTTTTGGCAGAATAGTTCGAACAAAGAACATCAAACATGGCCCTTTTTGTCTCCCCTGAAGTGGAGTTAATTTACTCACAAGGATGTTTTGAGAGCACACACACATCATGTGGTTCAAAATATGCCCAAAAGAGGTCACATATGTAATTCTGAATGATTTCTACCATTATTTTGACATTCTAGAAAGACAGTCTGGTGACAAGTGTTTATTAAAGGACTAGAAACAGTTTAGCTCTTTGCCGTATCTCTTAACCGGGGCTAGTGTTTTGACAAGGATCCAGGACTTTTGTTGAAAACATGCCTGTCTGTCTTAGCAAACAGTGGCTGTGACAGTGCTGCTCACTGGGACGGCTTCCTAAGCCTCTGTGAGAACATAAAAGGTTTAACCAAGGAGCTCATATGTCAAGGCATTTCCTGTGAACCTCCTTTTAGACTGTTCAAAATAAAATGTGTCCGTAGCGGCAGTATGTGCCACTTCTGTAATTATATAAATATTTAACTCAATACATTATAAAAGAGTTTTGAGGTTTTTTTATGGTGGGTTTATGTTAGACTGTTGGGCTTTACATAAGAGTTTTTCCTCATATTGGTTGTACTTGTTGCATACTTTGGTTCATCTGCAGAGGCTTGGGAGGTTTCCTTAAAGACTAAACTGTGAACAAATTCCAAAGAGAAAAAAAAAAGAAATTAAGATTTCCTTTAAAATGACTTTTTTTCAACACAATGAG
>JAQNCA010000028.1:13106637-13118378 GCA_029783725.1 Acanthurus tractus
CAAGGGTTGACTCCCCTGAATTAATTTTTAACTTTCCACGCCCAATGCGCGGCTGGCGAGCGGCGCAAAGTGTACGATAGGGCCTATAGTGTCTATGGTTTATATTCCCATTCCCATCCCCCATAATACAAATGAAAACCTGTCTGATCTGACATTTAACATTGACAGTTCAATGTCATGGAAAAATGGTGATGTCTACCTTTATATCATAAATTTTGTAAAATAACAGACTACAAAAATACAATTTCAGTTGAAACTAACACATTTGGAACATCACTGGTGGTGCTGATAAAGGGGCACTTGAGTTCATTTGACAGAGCTGTGACTGTATATCACAAAAGAAAGTTACAGAACTACTGCATTAGAGCACAATAACATGAGAATATTATCTACCATGAAGTCGTGGGTGCAGTAATTGATAGGCTCGATTAGATAGAGAGTTGATTGTTGTTAATAATAAATGATGTCTTTGTTTTGTGTGTGGTATTGAAGAATGATCTAGGCAATGCGGTTTCAAGTGTTGTTGTCTGAGCACAGAGACAAGGCAAATTCAAACATAGGGGTTATCTGAGGTGAGAGACACATCATTTTACAGAGAAATGCAGGGTTAGGATTCAATATGTTGGACACAGGTGTATCTACATGACAGTGTGTCGGCCTTAATGTTAAACCAAATATGTTTTCACAAGATATCTCTACATCAAAGCTGACTTCACCCCCACTGACAGCTGATTATCTTTCTCAGTTTTTAAGTAAAAATAAAAATCAAATCTAGCTGGTTTTTGCCTGCCTTAGTAAATCAGTCCTTTTTTTGTAATACAAAAATTGAGGACTAAACTTAACTACCCTTTTAAGAAACCATAACGTGAAGAGTCAGTGTAAGATGCCTACCGAACATGAAACAAAGTGCTAAAAACAAATCAGTATTTGCTTATTTATTATGCTTATTTATCCTAACCTACTTAGACAGACTAAGTAGGTTAGGATAGGCTATAAGTTAGCTTAAATGTACAAAAACAGTAATTACTATTCAATATCCAAAGCAGTAATTAATATCCAAGATAGATGTTGGTAGACGTGGCCCAAGCAGAAACATGGTGCAGTAGCACAATTTTTCTGAGCTCTGTATGTGTACTAACAGTGTACTATCCTTACAATCTTGACTAACAGGATTACATGCTCCAAGAAGATTATTATAATTAAAATCTTTTGGCAAAAGTAATCTACATGCTAATCTATAAGTAGCATTTGTATCCCTCACCAAACACTTGTTGCATTCATTTCTGATTGAACACAATTCATAGTCATCTCTATACTATTTGTGTTTTGATTTTTGTCATTGAGAGAATGACATAGCATCTTCATGTACTCTTTCTCTGTGTCTTTCAGTCTGTGGTCCGAGTATCGACATCCGAAATGAGATCAGTCAATTCAAGCTGCTGGAGAACTGTACGGTGGTGGAGGGCTACCTGCGGATCCTCCTCATCAACGACAAGACCAACAACATCCACCAGGAGGTCTTCAGCTCCCTCAGCTTCCCAAAACTGACCGTCATCACCGATTACCTGCTGCTGTTTCGTGTCTCGGGCCTGGACAGCCTCAGCATGCTCTTCCCTAACCTGAGTGTCATTCGTGGGCGCAATCTCTTCTACAACTACGCCCTGGTGATCTACGAGATGACCAGCCTGAAGGACATTGGACTGTACAATCTGAGGAACATCACGCGGGGAGCCATGCGGATCGAAAAGAACCCTGAGCTCTGCTACCTGGACTCAGTGGACTGGTCTCTTGTTATGGAATCTGAGTTCAACAACGTTATCAATGGGAATAAGAAGGCAAAGGAATGTGACAATGTCTGCCCTGGCATCATGGAGGATAACCCTCTTTGTCAGAGGACGTCGTTCAATGACAACAACGACTACCGCTGCTGGACCTCCAACCAGTGCCAGAAAGGTAACCTGAATTCTATGGTCTTTTATTTTATATATTAATATATATTTCTTCATATCCCAGCAGACTGTGTTGACAAAGAATAAAGCAGTGGATGCTTTATTCGTGATGCTTGCTAAATACAGTTTAGTAGCAGCAGTGTCGGAAGAGCAACATTTTGTAAAACAAGTACGGCAAATGCAGGGGCATCTTTGATCTAAGTTGGTGGTTTCCAGTCTGGTAAACATTCTTAAATTGTGCGTTTTTTCAACAGCGAACAAATCCCATGAATCTATGCAGTGTTTATCCTTCATTTCCGTCAGGCTGCAGAATTGTCCATGGGCCAGTGCAAACATTTCCTCTCTGTTCATTATAGAGACCTTGTCTTTAGATCAGGCTATTTGTGGAGTGAAGGATGGCTGCAATATGGAGCACCAGGTATTAGAAAGGCATACTCAGTTGAGGTTATAGTTGCTCTGCCAAGAAATAAGCTGGTCTACCTGTCTGGACCATGTCAGTTAAATATTTGCCTTAGGGACTTTTTGCAATTTATGAAAAGGGGTATATTGAAGAATCTGGGGAAGGGTCATCCTTGTTTAACTTCAGTGCAGCAGTAGGGTCATGCATTTTTTAAAACAGTTCAGGAGGGGGTCACATTATTTTCAAATATTGAAATTTAAATTCCTCCTTATCCGCAGGTTTGAATCATTTCAGTCATGTGTATTTGTCGCCTGTCTTGGTTTGTCTCTAGTGCAGCAGCTTGGAGCAACGTCACGTATCGTCACTGTTCTTTTCTCTCAGATTTCAGTGAGGGACAGCTTGTTCTTTTTGATTAGAAATTGGGACAAGCAGATAGCTGTCTGGAATGCTTCTACAGAACTACTGTAGCAGCCAGTTCGAGCCTTTGTAACATACTTATGCAGCCGCTTCAACACAAACAGACCAACCCAAAATTTGGATGAGGCTTCTTGTTCGAAAGGTCGTGTTTCCTGCCTGAAACACTTTTCACGCAGTTTTTTACAAGAAATCTATGCTGGCGGGGTTATAAAATAATTATTTGAAGGTCATATACATTGTCTTTTAAATACAAAAGGGCCACTGATGTTTTTTTTTCATTGGAGATCCAAATTTCTTTAGATACTGCCCTTAAAAATAACGCATAATTGCCTCTTTCAAAGTTGAAACAATATGTACAAAAAAAAATCACAAATGACTCAAACGACTAACATATCTTTGAAATACAAAAACACCTGAGCTTAATTAACTTTTGATTAAAGGAAATAACATACATTAATGGTCCTTTAATTTCATGATCACAAAGAAGAAAGAACAGAAAGAACTTGCTGTCTTAATGTTATTGGTGATTATGTCGAAATAATTACTAAAAGGCCTTTCAGACTCTGATTGCAGTATATAATAGGAAAAGTTAAAGCCTTCCATCTTTTTCAGATTTGCTTTGATAGATGTCTGACACAGATTTTGCTCATGTGCAGTTGAAAGGAGGATATCGGTGCTGTTGCTTTGGTTTTGTGCGTTATTTCCCCTTATTTGTTTATTTTTGCATAGACTATTAACACACTAGCTTCTTGTATTTGCCTGCCTGTGGAGTTTGTATATCCATTTGTGCCATAGCTCGATGGAGTAAACAAAAGATACACAGAATTTTTTTTTTTACTTGCTGAAAAGGCTTATGTTAAATCAGACTCTTTGGCCCAGAAAACTTCCTGACTCCTGCTAGGTACCATTTTTTTTTTCTGTCCTTTCATTTGTGTGAAATAATGGTGGGAAAAAGTTCTTCCCGTCCTTTTTTTTTTAAAGACCTGTGTACAGCTCCCATGGTCAGCTGGGAGTCTCAAACACCACCCTCCTTCATCCCCACCGACCCTCAGAACAAATAGTGGAAATCAGGCTTGCGTCTTTCCCCAGTGACCACGTCTGTCTCTATAGAAAAGCTATCATGTTTATTATTATGCCTCTTTGTTTTCTTGGATGCACTGAAATACCAGAGCTTGATTGCTTGATAATATACAACTGGTGATGTGAATTTTAAAAAAGAACAGTAGTTTTTGTTTTGTATGAATATCTTTGATCAAAAGCAAAACAGACATTTCCAAAGATTGCTGTGTTTACAAAATGCAACACTGTGAGTTGTGCTATCACCTTCTCTCACCTTCAGGTCATGACTGTTTTTTCCCACAGTAGATACGCTCTGCGGTGAAGCGTCTGTTGTTCTCACATGTTGTGCTCCAGAGGCAGAACAGTGGTATTGTTTGAACCTGCTCACTTCTCTCTGAGGCCCAGGCTGAGGTCAGGGTAAATGCATTCATCTGGAGGGCCTTGAGGTCTCAAGGCTGCAGATAAAGACTCTGTGAGGCTACACAGTAGAAAACGGAGGAGTTGCTGAAGCAGTGAATGGGTAGAACAAAGCTATATTGGGTTTTTGAAGTTTAATAATATTCCAGTCTTCATACACATGTAACATTTGTCACCCTGTCTTTGTTTTTTTAAAGGCTTGATGCGTCTACCTCTGTCCTTCCTGCTTAAGATTCCTCTCTCCTCCCTCCACCCCTCTGCATAATTGCCTTGTTTTTCTCCAGTACAGATGTTCCTTCAAGGGCATTCAGTGGTTTTCTAGTCAATACGGCCCGGTCTCCTCTTTAATTACACTACAAGAGGAGGGAGTGCTGTCTGCTTAGCACACTACTTTAGTGTGTGGGCCTTCCAGCGCTTCGTGAAGCAATAACAAACCCCCATTTCCACATGTTTGTGCACCTACCAGAGTCTGTTTCCCCCACAACAGTTCAGGGAGTTTCAGATTAGAGTATGCTCTAAATGTAAATATGATGCCGGACAGAATAAGCCAGGTTAATTCTGTAAATGTTGCTGGTTGGAGGTGAGTGGGAGTGACCGTGTAGGGAAATTCAGATTGGAGCAGAGGTTCCGGGTGCATTTTAGTGGCAGCCAGTGATGCGTAAAGAGGCCCCGACTGAGGAGCTGTACGCAGGAGGAGGGGCACTGAGGGGAAATGTCAGACAAATGTCAAGTATACAAGCTTGAGCGGCAAGCTCTCACTAAAGCACAGTGCTCCAAGGGTTGAAAAAAGTGCCTGTCACTCTCCTCGTTCTTCATCCCTCTCTCCTCCTTCTTCAACCCCCTCAATGCTGCCTTGTAAATCCTCCCTGCCCTCCCTTCAACTGGTTTTCTCTCTTAAATGCTTGCTGTCCATTTTTTCCCCACTAATGTTCTCCGCGTTGTCTAGCGTCAGCCTGGATCTCGTCTCTGATTGTCCATGTCAGCTGGTCTGCTGGTGTTTTCTCCTCTATTCTCACCTCCCTCTTTTCTGCAGGGCTTATCAGGGGCTGTTAACAGCTCCGGCTGTCATATCTCTCCACTATTTAATTGTCAGAGACATTCTCTCATCACTGCAGTGGTCACAGCCAGCCGGCTTGTTTGGCCAGATTCTGGATCCTTTGACATCGCCCGCTGTTTGCTTTGAGTTTTGGGAGTTCCCGTGACTAAAAAGTGTCTGGCCTGCCACAATAGCCTCCTCAGGTCTCTGTGTTTGCTGCAGACAGGCCTGCATTTTGCCCCTGGGTCTGAGCCAAAGCCAGATAGACAAGAAGCCTTTAAAATTAGGCAGACGAGCAGGAAGCATGCTGCTGTGTCCACGCTCAGTCTCAGGGCAGGTTAGTCTTCATAGCTCCACAGGGAGGCACACATTCTCATACTCTCTACTCCTCACATAGCTCACATGTCTCCTTTATGTGATAGAATATTAACTTACAGTATGCTCAGCCTCGCAGGCACTCTGGTTTAGTTTCTATTTGCCTACCTCCATAAGCTGTCTGATTTTAAGGAACACCATGTCCTGGATGTTGCATTTTGACATTGATTGACAAATGTCAGAACTCAAGTTTGTCTGTGAACGCTTAATGATTTAAAGCAGCAACAATCTGAAACTGACTCTGCTTTTTTAGAGAGCAAAACTGAGATGTGCTCAAATGAAGATGCTGTGGTTTGGGTTTACATGTAAGGGTCTTAGCTATAGTTGTGTAAGTTGAAATTTGATGAAAGGAGACCCGATGTCCTGTTATGCCACAGAGAGCCTGTGATCTGCGTGTCCTTGTACTGAACCCAGAAGACAAGCGACAGGGCAAAGTATTTTGAAGCCCTGGTGGTTGGGAGAATTCTCCACTCTGTGCACCAAGATTTTTTGGCATTTGATAATATGTTTATTCCCTTCTTGCCTGAGACCCACTTGATATCTCTGGTCGGAGTGCTCGGACCAAAACTCACTTAATAGCAGGAGAAAACTGTATCTCTGGAGATTCATAAAGGCAGTCAATATTTTAAACCAAAGTTGTTTATAGTTTTAGACTCTTTTTGCGATGTTTATTTATTTATTTTTTAAAATTTTTACTGTTTGATATCTTTTGATACATTTTAAAGGATAAGCCTGGCTGTATCCCAGGACCACTGGTTCTTACTGGTTTCATTATTCTTTACAAAATGGTGTCACAAAAAAATTGTGTTATTTATTTATTTTTTTCCCACCAATACTTTTTTCACTCATAAAAGGATTATGGCACTCTAACTATTCCAGGCTTTGGCAGCTCAGGAAATAACAGGATTAATAGATTGTTGGTCTTTACATTGGAATTTGTTGATAACAAGAAAAATATAGACTCATCTTTTAAAACAGGACAAACTGACCCTTTGATAAAAGATATTTTGTTTCCATTTCTGTATTTCCGTCTTTTTGTCATTCATTTCTGACACTTTTTTTCCTGATTCTTTTATATTTTTTGGTTAATTATACGATGGAAAAAAGAGAGAATGCGAAGCTTCCTGTTCCTTCAGTGGTTTTTCTAAATTGATTTCTTGAGCTTCTACAAAGCTAATGCTTGTTGTTGTCAACATTAGCTGCAGAGAGAATGAGCTGTGCAGAAATTATGCTCCGTGTACACTGGCTGAGAGCTAGATTTATTGATACTTTAGTGTGAGGCATGTGTGTTAAGTTTGGTGGAATGAGTCTGCCCCTTTAAGTATATAAGGTAGAAATTCCTGCTGGCTTAGTCATTGCAGTTGTGAGGGGATAAAGAGGGGGAAACACACAGCACAGGCTGTATGTGCACTCTTACATGTGCTGGGCCATACAGAGGCTATTTGTTGGCAATGAGAAGGAGCAGAACTGATGACCATAGTGATATAAATGTAGATGAGATGTATTTTTTAGCTGTCAGGGGGGCGTTGTTGTCAAGGTGGGTCAAGTTCTTGTAATCATGTGTCACTAGTTTTTTGTTTATCCATGCGCAGATACAAGGAAGCTTTTAAATGTTTAATAGCTTCTCTGAAGCTTATCAGAGTCTTGCCATCTCAGGGACAGGAAAGCCGAAAAAGGCTCAAATTCCAGTCTTGACAGTCCGGTTCCTGGGGGCGCACTCAGCACTATGACTCACCATTTTGTACAAAGCCCAGGCAGCGTGACAGCGTTGGTGCCAAAGAGATGGCACCCACATCGATCAGACTCATTCATTCCTGCCCTCCCACAACCACCAGACCAAAGATGCAATAATCAGATCCATCTCCACTACTGTATCATGCTCAGATTTTCTTACAGTTCACTGGGTCACCACGTAGCCTCAGTGCTTAGTCACTACTTTTTAATGCACTGTTATTGACTGGGAGCTACAGACCCAAAGGTTGATGCTCAGCAGTATCCCGAACATGGCAAAATAAGGAGGAACCTGGCAGAGGTCAGAGTCTCTGCAGATACAATCGCAACCAAACTTCTAGTGGGTGGTGCGTGATGATTGAAATTTTATTAAATGTATTTTTCTTTTAGAAATTTTTTGAACATTTTGCCTGTTACTCGGGCCCTGCCACTGACTCTGTGTGTGTTCTCGCCCTTGGCTCTATTATTTCCCCGGAGAACTGGGGGACTATTGATTCACAGTGTTGCAACTCCATGGTGTCATTGAAATAAATACATTAGAGAAAGCAGACAAAAGTCCCTTTACGGCAGCTCTACGTTCCATTTGTGTTCTCACATGCTTATGTCTTGCTTTTCTATGTCTGTGGTTCAAGGCCAAGAGAAGCAACAACAGGCTTTAAATTGAGTTTTGTGTGTGTGTGTTAGAGAAAGGGAAGGCACAACAGCCTCCATTGTCTTTCCTTTACTGCTACATCAATTGTCTTTTCATCAATTATTGATTTGCTACACTATTGCCACAACATTTTGATATATGTACATTGGCAAACAGCCAGCAATGCAAATGCTATATTAGTAAATAATACAAGAAAATTCCATATTTTATGAATGATCCTTAACAGATCCAGTTTGTGCTTTGTGCTAAGCTAAGCTAACTGGCTGCTGGTTGTAGCTTCATATCCAGTGGACAGGTATGATTTTGGCATCATTTTGATTATTTATCTGATAGCATTAACACGAAGGAGTGAATTCATGTCAAAATAATCTCTTGATGTAGAGTAATAGTGATTTTTTAGACAGTACTCCTTTCATAAATGACAGTCATTTTAGAGGATTTAGTTGCTCAGTTCAGTTTTGTATGTTCATCTAAGATCATCTATCCAAGATCTGATAGTGTGGTACTTTCAGTAATTTGTAATTTTTTTTCCTGTGTATTTGTGTAAGTGTGTGTGTCAGTGTGTTTCTGGCTCAGTATATTCCATCTACATCCTCACACCCTCCCTCGCTCCCTCCGTCTCCTTCCCCCTCCTGGCCTTTGCCACATTTTCTCCCATCTAGGTCATATTCGTAAATGTCATTCTTGAGAACTGTTAACAGCCAACGTTAGTACATTCACCCAAAAACAGAGACCTTCCTCACTGCGCTCCAGAACCTGAGCCCTCTTAAAGCAAGGGGAAAAACTCTGTTTGGTTACAAATAGTTTTTCTGCTCAATTGGTTTTATTGGTTGCCTTTGGACTTTTGAGAGGCCAGGAACAGGAGTGGCAAGTGTGATTGGTCAGAGCGGAATTCTTTCTGCCTCACGCTTTATATTGTTTTGAGTTCCTCCCAAACACGAAATTGTAACATAATATATTTGTCTCTCTGCCTGAACAAAGTGTGGTGAAACTCACGAAAAGCCACAGACACGTGTCGACCGTTACTGCTAAATCTGAATGTCAACAACAGTGTCTTTCTCGGCATAATTTCAATTTGATTGCAAGTTAATAAAGGTTATTCATGTTGACATGGTTATACAGTGTGTTATTGTCCCTGTATGAACAGCCAGGCTTATTGTCCATTGATGCCTGGCGCTGTGAGTTTATCCGACTCCTGTCCTCTGTGGCCTACTAAGGACTCCTTTTCAAAGCACTGACAGATTGGCCTCTTTTCCTAGGTTTCCTCTCATAGACTTGATTGACCAAAATAGGACCTGTGTGTCATGCTGCTAGTCTGACTGACACACTTATCCTCACATCCAGACACACAGGTACTCATGCATTCACACACACACTCCATCTCTCACATACTATCCCTCCTCTTTTACTAATTTTCCTCATCCTGTGCCCAGGTTGCACACTCCCACTGTGAATGTACTTGCCACTGTGTTCGTCTGTCTGTGTGTTTGCAAATGTGCGTGCGCCCGTGTGAGTGTCAGCTCAGTGTGCAGTGTGTTTCCATGCCGCTTGATGCCTATTTGAGCCACACAGTGCCTCTGGTGATAGGCTGCCCGCTGCCTTCTGGCTGTGCAGCTCGGAAGCTGTGAGTCATCCTTTTGCTCTCACCACTCATTCATAAAAATCTGCGTGAATACTATAACTTCCTCTCACAGAGCTGCGGGGCCCCCCGGCTGTGGTAGGTTCCCCTCAGTTCTGCTCTAAATGGCAGGAAGGATGAGGGCTATCTCCACCTCTTAGTGACGTCTCTCAAAGAGGTGAGAGAGACGAGTGCTCACGCCTGCTGCCTGTCCCTGCTCTGCTTGAGCTGTGCCTCTGCCTGCCTGCCCGTCTGCCTCCGCTCTATCCCTCCGTATAGTGCAGGCCAGACCAGCCATTTACTCACTGCTGGGCTGGCTTGGCAGTGCTTCCTGGGAGGTAATGTGCCATGCCTGCAAGTAAGCTTTAAGAGCATGGGTTAATTCCACAGCATAAAAAAAAAGAAGAAGAAATCTCCTGCTGACAAATCTCTCCTGCTGAGGTGAGGATGTACGCTGGCACACCGCAGAGAGAGGAGAGTATCCTGCTCTGCCAGAATAGTTAGTCGGGTTCAGTGAGGTCACAGTAACACTGCTCCTCTATTTTCTCCCTCTGTTGTGTGTGTGTGTGTGTGTGTGTGTGTGGTGAGGAGGAGAGAGATGTGATCCACTCCCTTACCTTTCTCTCCACACATGGCTGAAATGTGTGTGTTTCTTTGGAAATAGATCCGCTTCCCAAGTGCATGCCAATGTGGAATGTGTCTTGTTTTAAAACTTGGGACAAAGTGGCTTTGTTACCAAATAAGCATGCAGGTACACAAAACGAGGAAACGAACGGGGATACATTTTAAATTAACTATAAAAGTTAATGTACAATAACTGAAGAACAGTTATTGTATCCCGGAGCAGCTTAACTCCGGATGAGTCATGGATCTAATGGGTGTGTGTTGATTTTGTGTTTGCGCTATCTATAAAAGATACATCAAGCAGGCCTCAGCATGCCAGCAGTGTTTTGCTGTCTGTTCCCTTTCAGTGCATGAGCACATTGGGGAGATGAAAGGACACCATAAAATTACAAAGCAAATCTCATGAATTGCACAGCTGAATAAAATGTGTGTAACAACCGCATACTTCCCCCTCATACATTTCCTTCAAGTCCCCCGATGGCCAGCATAAGGGTTCAAGATATATAAGCTCCAAAGTTTCAATCATGGCGGCTTATTAAAGATCTTCTCCCATAATACTTTTATCGTTGACCATCCAGAAAGAAGGCTGAGTTGTCTAATGTCATTAGTCTGCTCTCTGTCAGTGACTGAGAATGACCTTGACCCTGTCTGGTGCCTCCTCTTCCTCTCTCTCCTCAGCTTGTTTGGGTGGGATCCCCAGGGCCTAGTGCAGTTGTCAGCATGCAGCCTTATGGGCACAGGTGGCTGGGGCTTCTCTGCCTTCTCCAGCCCTCTTGGCATGGCTGTTTTGGCAGACCGGCAGCTCCTTGGCTGGCCACCTCAAAAAGATTTGTCGGGCCACTCTAACACAGCAATCACCAGTTGGTGCTTTGTCAGCATCAGGGTGGCCCAGGATGAAATATGGCTCATAACTTTTAAAATATGGCTCCTCCTTAAAGGAAATAAAGAAGCAAGTGAGGCGCCACAGATGAGTTCACAGTGACAAAAATTCTGCTCTTTTGTCCTCTTTCCCGAAGATACAGATTCATAGCATTTTTAATCACGACAGCTCTCATATTGATGCCATGCTTCTGGGTCAACCCTGGTTTCCTCATCGCTGGCTACAGTGGTGCAGAGTCCGAGAAGGGATGGGGAGGGTGTCGGTTGGAGAGAGACTGTACAGCTGTACTGCACCATGCAGCAGTCAGACAGCGGCTTGTTACTGTGTCAGATAAATATAGAGGTCTCTGGAGCTCCCCACTGCAGCTCTATCTCCGCCCGCTGCTTGGAGGGAGGGAAAGGCCGCATCGCCTGGGAGCTGCCACTATCCTCATTCATCCTCGCTAAATTGGCTTTAGACTCACAGGACATCAAAGATTATTTTGTGTGTGTGTGTGTGTGTGTGTGTGTGTATGTGTGTGTAGCAGATAGGGCAAAGTGAGGTGACAGGACAATTTTGTCACTGTTTTCCTGTAACCCCACAA
>JAQNCA010000028.1:13118478-13132955 GCA_029783725.1 Acanthurus tractus
TGTGTATGTGTGTGTAGCAGATAGGGCAAAGTGAGGTGACAGGACAATTTTGTCACTGTTTTCCTGTAACCCCACAAGACACCTGCATGATAACAAAATGCCAGTCCATAATGAGATAAGTGGAAAGATTTGTCATTTAGGTGAGGGCTGGGCGATGTGGTTAAAAATCAATATCGTGATGTCAATATGATTTTTCCAATATTTTTCATATCACATTATAGCAAATGCATGCAGAGTGCCACAGAAAAAGTTATTTTTTTCAGTGTAAACACCACGAACTAAATTCCATTCATGTCTATTGTATTGTATTGTGGTGACCGAAAAAAAAAAAACAAACCTTGGACACATCAAACCAAAACTATGTGCATAGCTAAAAACCACAAGTGGCGAGCTCAGTAGCTGTTGGATTCCTTCCAATAACACTTTTAGGACCTCTTGTCCTTGTTTGTCAAAAGCCGGACATCAGAGTTCATTCTTGTTCTTGGAAAGAATAGTTTGAAAAAATGACCACCTACAATCCATTTTTTTAAAATATTTTTCTTAACCATATTGCATGGTATTACACGATCAATTGTAATGGCACTTTTCTTGGAATTATTTGCATTTTCCATCACATCACATGACATCATAATCATTATTACAGCTGCAAGTATTTTTATAAATTATAATCCTGAATAATTGCTCAGCAGTAATGTAGGCCTACTGGATGCATGTGGGAGCTTCTTTTGTGAAGGATCTGCTGTTCAATGATGAACTCACTTACCGACTCTTAAGAGCTCATTGAACCCCACTGTTTCGATACTGTGCATCCGCCTATGGCAGCCTGGCTCCTGGGGTCTGCTGCTGATTGAGCAGAATGCGTGGTCGATGGAGGTGGAGGTGGACGTGCATTAGCACTCCTTTCATCTGTTCCGTTCTCTTATGTCTGATGAGAACGCATTTGTTGATAAGCATCAACCAGGCCTTTTGAAGTCCCAGTCTGGACTCGTCCTCCTTAAGTCCAATCCCACCCACCCCCGCCACCACCCCCGCCACCACCCGCTCTCATTAGTGCATCAATTACAGAGAAAAAGGCTTGCGGGGCTTGTTTGCACTTGAGTGTGCATCAGGAATCGCCTCTCTCTCTCTCTCCTCAATGGCTGTCTGATAAACATGACAGACGCTGGCCCACAGCTCGCATGTAAACACCGCCCAGTCTCATTCATATTTTATTGCTCACACTCGTTTACTCAGCGTAGCCCTCCCTTGAAAGGCCCACGCTGCGATCTCCAACTTGCACTGGCTTTTTGTTTTGTTAAACGTCTTTGTTTAACTACGATGGTTTGGAAATGCTGAGACTTGCATGCGATGAGTAAGTCAGACTCCATCATCCCCAGCTGAATCTGGTGAAAAAACACTTGGTCAACACCTGCATTGTGCTCTGTGTCTCAGCCCTTTCCAGCAGTGAGACACTGTTCTGTGCTTTATGTAGTGTTGTTAGTGCTTTTCCAGACCCAACATGTACTTGCTTGTAAAAAGCTTGTTTTTGCATTCCTCCTACCTCCCTGCATAATATATGGTATTATCTTCCAACCTCTCTCTTTCCTTCTCCCTTCATCTGCCCGTGTGTGGGGTAATGACACCGATGCTCCTGTTTAGGAAAACCCCAGGCACTTCATCCTTCTTTGACATTCTCAGTTGTGTTCCCAGCTGGTAGTAGAGGGGCTGCTAACTTTTGCGTTCATCTCCTGTTTTACCCTCACAGCTACCGAAATTGATGCACCTCAAAAATACCAGTTTTCAGTCGTGAAACAGAAAAAGGACAGATGGTCAAATTTAAACACATTAAAGTGTTGTTCCTTCTGTACATGACATATATAAAGAAGAAAACTACATTCATTTTTTAATACCCATATGCTGGATCAGAGGAAGCTTGTTTCTGTTTTAATTAACAAACCTTTGACGTCTTCAGTTCCTCCTCTGTTTTTCCTGATGTTTCTCGGAGGGCAACACTTCTGTTACCTTTTCTACTCTTTGTTTTATTTACTTTTTGTGAGTCAAGTAAAATCTTTTTTCTTTTTTTTTCTCTTTTTCATCGCAGCATTGGAAAATTTCTTGTTAAAGATGAACACAGTAGCTAAATCTGATTTTGAATGACTGCTTTTAAGTATTCACATTCCAGACATGTTTTTAACATTTTTGTGTTCATAAAGCTTTATCTAAATCGGATTGGACACAAAACAAAGCTTTCAACATTATGGCATGGCAATTTTTTTTAACTGAATAAACTCAGTGTGTGTTTTCAAATTGATATGCGTTTATTACCCAACTCTCTTTGTGTGTCATTCGGAAAATGAATCAGGGGCAGGAAGGGATGTGTGTTACTGGCTCTTGGCATGTGTATGGCATGTACACTATGTGCTGGACGTTCTGTATGTATGTGTCTGCATGCTTGTAGCATGCTTAGACACAAAGTAGCTTTTGTTCAGGGAGCTGTAACATTGTGACACAAATGTTTTTTGCTCTGCGTATGCAAGTCATTCATCCGCACTGCAGAGTACAGTTTCCTCAGACTCAAATTTATTCATGTGGAGGATTTTTTTCCCCCCTTTCTCCTGCTGCATGGTATTTTCCAAATGAGTGGCTAATTTTGTTTACATCAGAGTCATTAAGGAGTGTGATTAGCTTGCCAGCAAGCCAGTGGTCCGAACCCAAAGACCATCTGCATTGTGCCACACAAAGGGACAATTGTAACAAATGTTTATCATTAGTTAAACATAAATCAAAACCCCACTTTCACCCTTTTATTTTTTTTCAGCAAATGCAAACTCATTTTGTGCAACTCCAAATGCCATCTGTGCTTAAAGAAGGATTTTCTCAGGAACAATAAACATTCTTTGAATATTTAATGTCTTTTTATATTAAGCAACTACACACACACACACACACACACACACACACACTCTTTCTCTCTCTCTCACACACACACACACACACACACACACACACACACACACACACACACACACACACGAACCAGAGTATAAAAAATATATGAAGTCAATCAGTGATTTGTCCAAATACTGCTTATTAAACGTTGTTGTTATTGAAAAAATGGATTATTGATTTTACCAATAATCATCTCAAACATTAGTCTCATAAAAGAGAAATAAAAAAAAAGGCAGACTTAATCAGCAGGGCATGCAACCAAAGATAGAAGGCAAATTGAAACAGATTTTGACATGAATTAATGTTGGATTCCCATACAGCCACACAGTTTAGTCTCCACAATCAAGTCACGTAATCAACTCAAACACGACAACAAACTACAAGTGAGCAATAAATTTTGTCTTGCTGTTGCTGCAAGAATCAAGCAGATGCAGCGGTCTGCAACACAAGCAGCAACAAACAAGCCTTTTGAAAAAGAACTAATTGCAAGCATATGTGGCAGGCCTCTGTCTTCATTACAGATAACCAATATTAAAGGACTTGCCAATGATGTTTTATACTCATCAGCTGCCAGTTTAAATCCAAATCTAGTAAAATTCACATGGAGTTCATTGTAATGTTCAATATCCAAAATGTTAATTATCCATAAACACCAACATGTTGAAAAATAAACCTCCAGTATGTTTGAACATTTTCCTGGAATATATACAATGATGATTTTATATCCTCACAAACATTTCAACCACCTGTTTATATAAACAACATCATCCTTCTTGATAGATAATGAAGTGAGGTTTAAGAGTCAGGCCTCCTGCCTGGAGATAGTTTTTAATTAAATCCAGTCCTTGAATACTGCATTCTGCATTTGCATTGACTTCTGTAATGATCACGTCACATCATCTCTTGATTTAATGCTCTATCTGGACTTTTCTTAAACCTTTATTTTTATGAAAACAGAAAGGGAAATAGACATACTGCGGTAAGAAACTATCAGTAGCTGGATTGACTCTTATTGTGCTAAAGTAATACAAACGGGTCATCTTGTCTGGGTTAATGCTTTTATTGCATGAAGCCAGAATACCAGTTAGAAACATAAATAAACATTGTTTAGAATATTCAACTAAACAAAAATACATGTTCAGGCTGGCAGATTGGGCCCAAGGTGGGCCCCATTGTAATCTTGGGCCTGAGGCTGGAGCAGCTTCTGCCCCCCCGCTTGCTCGGCTACAGCTTTAAATTGTTAACATTTGTACCCTGCTCTCCAGTTTTTTTTTCTCCTGGATTTTAGGAAGTATATTTCATGAAATTTATATTTTGATATCTCAGCACAAACTACACACTATTTTCTACAAATCATTGCAACTTCAGATGAGGTAATTTAGTGGCATTCACCTGTGGTCATACCATGAGCAGGAACAAAGTTAAGACCAAAATGAAGTAACATAAAATAAACCATGACATAACTAGCATTATTTTAAAATGAAAATGCACTGCCTTCTCCACTCACATGACATTGCTCCCTAGTTTCTGGTCAAATTGTGGCAGTGAAAAAAATCTTCCAGGTCAGACTTACTGTGTACACAGTAGCAGATGAAGCCAAGTGTCTGTTTTTGGTCTCAGGTCCACTATTTTGTTCATGACAACATGTCAAATTTTCTCTCAGTTGATAGACTAAACCTGGCAGGGCGCTCCAGATGACCCCTGTCTGGCTATAGCCTGCTTCTAAGATACACTACAGCTTTAAATGTGCAGGAGGGCAACAAAAAGGGAGAGTGTCGGCAGTGAAGAGAGCGTAAGACAGACTGAGGTGTGGAAGGTCTGCACTGCATTAGCACTGGAGAATCCATAACTCAACTTGAAGTACAGTGATGAGAGAGCTGGGTTCAATGGGTGCACTCCTCTGGATCATTATGGATTATGGCCGAAAATGTGAACTCTGGTTGGCAGATTCATGCGATGTCAGGAGCAGACAGTCTCTACATGTGCTTAAAAGGACGGTCCTGTGTGGCTGAGTCAGATGGTGAGCCACTGTTCTGGCACCGGTGGCATGACTGGCACACAGAGGAACAGTAAGATATGCTGGACACCGGCCTACACTCTGCAGCCGCGGTATTATTAGCATTCTGTGCCTCTGGAGGCCTCCTGGTCATAAAAACAACCCAGCTGGCCCCCCTTGGCATGATGAGGGCTGAGGTACCATATAGAATCACAACGCTGGAATGCTCTTGAAGTTTTTACACCTTGTGGTACGCTGGCCAGTCTTTTAATTAAGTGAAAACCTAAAGTGGCTGGTGTAACTACACAAGGCAGGATGGCCTAAGTAAGGGAGATACTTTAGACCACCAGGGATGCTTTTGATACTAAGCTTTTCTAGGCACTGCCTCAATTTAACCCCCAAATTCTGCTAGATTCCTCCCTACGAGGATATTTTAAAAATGCAGCACAGGACTGCCAGTGTAGGGGACATTGACTTGTGGCTAATCAGCCATGAGCAGCTGCTGTCAGACTCTGTGTCCTGGCTGGAGACCTGGAGAGGATGACGGAGCTTTGACAATCAAGGAAGCACCTTCATGGCACTTTGTTAAAGTGTGTGTGTGGTGCATTGTGTTGCAGCAAAGCTAGACCTTAAGTGCATACTTGAAAAACCCCCCCCCCATCAATCTAAAAGTCCAGCATATATGTGTCTTCTGGATGTTGTCATATCATTTAGTTAACAGGTAAAAAACTTTGATAATTTGATCATCTTTGATCATTAAGAGTTATGGAGCTTAAGTTAAATAATTCTCTTAAAAAATGATCAATTTTAGTGTATTTCGTGGAGATCTGTGCTAATACCTCTGCTAACGCAACACTTAGCACCGTCTCAATCTGAGTTTGCACATGACGAAGCTCAGCACTATATTAACACCAGCGAAGTGATCTACTACATTTATCGGGGTCTGTGCGAATATCAAAGGAGGTAGCTGTTTTCTGGCATGTAAGTACGTGCTCTGCCCAACGTGCTCCTTGGTGCTGCCATGGAGACAGACACCTCTACATTCGGCATGTCACTTTGTGCCTGCGGGTGTCAGAAAACGCTGCACACAAGCATGTGTTGAAACTCCTGGCTCCAGTGAAATTGGAGGAAGCGGCCTCTCAGAGCAAAGCAAAGAAAGGCAGCACCGTGGACGCTTTTTCTATTTTTTCTTTTTTTTCTTTTTACGTGCAGTGACGGAGACGTAGCTCCTGATTTATGGAGTATGTATAAGCTGGGCGGGTCATGTCCTGCCAGAGAGGACGGCTACTGGAGGAGGAGGAGAAGGAGAGGGAAAAAGCCAGGAGTGAAAAAGGATTGGGCCTTAAAGAGAAAGATGGAGGTTCACATGTCCCCACCCAGTCGTGAGGTCACATCCACACTGACATCTAAGACAAAGTCAAGATCAAACAAGTTTGTCGCCCCCATGTTCCCAGAAATACCCCACAGCTCTAATCTCCAACCAGGGCTAATTGTAAAGTTTCCTCTTAACTAATCACCACCAGCCTGAAGCAGGGAACTAAAACATCACTGTTAACAAAATCTAACAACCATCCAGAAAATGGGAAAAATATGTCCTTCAGTTGGCTGTATTTTCCCTATTGTATGTACACTGTCTGTGTTGGTTGGGTTTGTGTGCATATGTGTATGTCTGACTGGCTGCAGTGTGGAATAGGGCTGCTGTGTAAAACTGACACTCAGACGTGAATGAAAAGCACATCCGTCCCTGTCGTGTGTCTGTAATTGCAACAGAAGCATTGTGCTGGGAAGTGTGTTTGTCTGTGACATTATTCCTTTTGCTTCCCTTTCATTTTTTTTTTTTTTTTTTCCTGTCAACTAACTGACACACCCGTTCCAGGAATCTCTGGTGGTTTTACTGACTTAAACGTTCTCATGTTACCCTCGCACCCTCTCACTTATCCTCAGAGTGGCCAAAATTAGGGTTATCATCCCGCAGATTGATTCAGGATATTGGTGACAGGACACTATGGAGACGATCTGCTGTGAGGTGTTTTTGTTCTGACATAGCTCATTTTGAAGAGGTCCTGCATGTCTGCCTTTGTGGTGAACAAGGCTGTTTGTATGTGAGTGTGTGTGTGTGTGTGTGTGTGTGTGTTAGGAGGTGGAGTAGGGGGTGGAGGGAAGGTGGGGCCTAATGAAACAACAGGGAAGGCTCATGGGTCTGTCGCCTGTTCCCCGCTTCTTGGCAGTAAACTTGATCAGCAAAGAAAAATACACGCGCTGCCTTTACAATGCAGGCCTTTGTCTCCGGTCGGCATCGGAACCGTCAACCATTTTGGAAATAGTTTCCAGCTTATAAAACGCTTCCAGACTGTGACTGTTGAACCAGTGAGTTTTGCAGTTAATTGCTTGGCATCCTTCCCCATCTTAGGTCTGTTGTGGGCATCCTCAGAGAGGACTGTCTGATTGGAATTACAATGCTGCGGCCGATGTTGTCTTCCCCTTCACTTAGAGCAGGGCATCTATCATTGTCGGACGACAGAAACACATGTGCTTTATTGTTTCAAGTTTCTCTAACGTTCAGTTTTCTCCCCTCCTCATCTCTCCGTCCCTTTGCTCTGTTGTGAGCTGTGACAGTCATAACTTAGTTCAAGTTTTGCTTCTTTCCCTCAGCGGTGCCCAGTGTCATTGTTCTAACGTAAGCTTGGCAGAAATGAATTAGCCTTTTTGTTCCAAAGGCCTCTTACAAATGGCCATTTATGGTCTGTTAGTTTAGTTGGGACTCTTTATCTTAGTCAGTTAAATCACAGACTCTATTAGGCAATGTAGTGATTGTAGAGTCATTGCACTTGCTGGTAATATTGGACACTCAGCATCTGACATGAGGCTACTGGGATTAACACTAAGGCCAGCCAGAAGATCCTCATTGTTTACCAAATTGACAATGGAATGGGGGGTTACATTGAAAAAGTAATTAGATTCCTGTGTTAGAATATCGGCACAGTAGTGTTTTATTTAATCTGAGTATTGGTTATCATTGCTGCTATCACGTCTGAATTGATTCCTTGGAGGTAATGGGTGCATGGCCCCTGTGTTATTGGATCCAGTGTTTTTCATTGCTCATCTGGGCAGCATTTACTCACTGTTAACTGTTTCTCTCTCTTCTCTTGCCATATGTGTGCCTGTGACCACAGGCTGAAGGATCATAAATCTGCTAATTGAGTTTTCTAAAGTGTGTCGCTCCATTAAATCCACGTAAGGAAATATCTCGACAGGGAATAAACACGAGCTTGTGGATGCTATTGAAAAGAAGAAAAGCATCTCCTTTGATTTCAATAGGCCTACATCTTTTGCCCAGAGAAACATTTTTAGCACAGACTGGTCACTATTCATGCACAGCTGTGAACAGTAAGGACACATAAATGTTGTGTTTATATGAACTTTGCAGTGCTCTTGAGGGATGTGTTCCAAACATGCACTTGAGATGGGGGTCGGCCTACAGCAAATTAGAGGTACACAGATGTCAGGACAGAGCTTAGACATGCACCCTCTGACACGGACCCTAGTGATATATAAAATGTAAATATATAAACATATAAATCTAAATCTAAATAAAAATAAATAAATGCATATCTGTCTGTCTGTCTGTCTGTCTGTCTGTTTGTCTGTCCGTCCGTCCGTCCGTCTTAATCCCAACCTGCTAAGGTATCTGTGATAACTGATTTTATGGTCCTTGGCAGAATCGCATTCTGTGTCAGGCAAGTATTATAAAACAATAAAATACCAGTCATTTCCCATGAAATGACATTATACAGGAAGACACTTGAACTTTTCTTTTCCCGTCCTGTAACATTTTACCCCCTCAGCAGGGCTTACTTAAGCTCAGTCTTGTGGCTGATCTCCCTGCTGGCATTCTTGTTGCATACTGAAGATTCCTCTGTTTATGAGAGAGATAAGGAGAGGAGATACAATAATGAGGAATGGTGGACGCCAAAGAGGTCACTCAGTGTGTGCAGATTGTTAAACAAGCCAATTGGTATTGACTCAGGCTTGAAGCGTCTTACATATTGTCACAGAGTTGGTATTATTCCCTTGGTGATGTCATGTCTGGCTCATTAAATTGTCTGTTGTTGCTAATGCCTGGTATACGCCTTAGTTGGAGCTTGTGTAACACATGGACACTGCTTTGCTTTAAATGCTTTTGTGGGGCACAGCGTGTGAGAGGTTGTTCTTTTCACTGTCTGACCCTCAAAGGGAGAACTGGAAGAATGCCTATTGTTTCCTCATCACCCACTTTGTCTGATAAACTCTAGACCAACGCTATGCAGAAAGCTGTCGACACTCCATCACCAACTCTTCTTACCGCTGACCCAACTCCCGTCCCAAACACTTAAAGTTTCAAATTCATCGATAAAAACGTTATGATCATAGGTTTTGTTGACAACATTTTCCTACTGTGATGGTTGAAGCTAAAGAGAGAAACTAATTCATGTTGACAAAATCTGTGATGAGATCTTTGAAAATTTGAATGAACAAAAAATGAGATGAAAAAGTTTTTATCAGCTAATGAAAGTGTCAGTAGATCTCTAGAATTATCTTGATGCAAAAACAATATTTCTATTTAGTTTTCATTCCCTGCCAAAGAGTCAATAGATGGCATCATAGTTTTTGTCATCATAATTTAGTTTTTCTACAGATATCTTTTTTTTTATTGGTAAACAAATTACTTTGATTAAATCAGTGATGAAAATTATACGTCAGGCAGGCCAACAGTGATACTGTCTACCTCATTTGTCCACCTTGTTCCTGGCTCTGTCCTCCTCCTGATCTTCACCTGAACAGCTGCTGAGCTTGAAGACCTCCTCTCAGCCTGTGGGCACTGTTGGCCTGCTTAGCCATGATTTAAAAAAAAAAAAAAAAAAAATCGCCTCCGTCTGGACAGGGATTACATAAAAGACTACTGTCTTTGCTGTCAGGACAGTTCATTTCCACTGTTACAAAAGGATAGCACCTGTGCCTTTATGTAATGTCACAGACAGACAGAAAGAGGACATAACCTCTGTCCTCTAAAAACTTTGTTTCTCAATGCACTTTTATTCAGCTTGTTCAGGCCTGTGATGGCTCAACTGCCAAACTTTCCCTGTTACCCCCATTCACTGCATTGGTATGATTAAACAATGCAAGCCAGCAGGCATACTGAGTGACTCATTATTTTTTCCTCAGGGCATTTTTCTTCAGTATTCCGTCAAATGGAAAGTAAGGATGAGTCCTCAAAGCTATCACAATGAGTTTTCTTTGTAGACACCTCAGCTTTGTAACAGTGGATGTTTGGCATTAAAGACCACGCAACCCGATTGGCATCAGAATCTACAGTAAAACAGCTTTTGTTGTAGTCAGACACCACCCAGTTTCATTTCAACTTTAACCCCGTACTCATCAGCAGCATTCATGAGGTTACCTAAGGCAATCAAGACACATGCAGCTCAAAGAAAGAGTGCATGACGGTAAGCGATCTGCTGAAACGTCACTTGCACTCAGCTCAGCTTCTCCACAATGCAGCGTTTAGCCTCTAAGACCCCAACAAATCAGAGTATTTTTAGAAAATTCCTCCCCTACTTATACCTCTTAACCGTGATTAGCCAGTGACGACACAACTATTACTTTTCTCTGCTTAGGTAGTATGATTGAGCTGTATTGTAAAAGGCCGTGGTAGATTGGCACACAGGCACTGCACAGTGTCCATGGGCAGGCAGTTCAATGCTGTGGCTCTCCTGTATATGAAATGTTGTCTTTTCTCATTTTCCTCGCTGACGTCGCCGTCGCCGTGCCCCGTGTTTGGACCGGTTCCAATTCAGCACATCAGGCGTACTGTGTGAGTGTGTGTGTGGGCTTGACTTAGAGCTTCATGGATTGCTGATGGTTTCTATATGAAGCCATGCAGTGGGAATGGTCCAGCTGAATTGCTGTTGTTGCTCTTGGCCTGGTCACGTACATTCTTTACTAACCCCAGAGATATCTGATCATGTTCTTTGGATGTCGTGCCACAACGGCGTCTACTATTAGGCTACTTTCTGTCTGTTGCAGTCACCACCAGGCTGCCTCCCTTTCTGTTATTTTTTCCTCATCGTGAGTCAGAATCAGGGTACACAGATGTCTCTATGCCTCACACTCCAGGTTTAAGTGTTTTTGATTTGATTAATTGGCTGGAATTCAGGTCCACTTGCAGGTCAGGTGTAATTAAGTAAGTTGAATTCCACAAATTTCTACAAATATTGAGACTGTTGAACTCATTGAAGTCCCTGTAGGGTTGACAAGAAGCTTTTCTGTTCTCCTTGTGATCCGAGGATAAGTGGGATGAATGCCTTGGAACCATTTCCCTTGTTTAAATCTGTAATTGGATTAGAGGTACCCTCTGGAGAAAGGTGCCATAATGATACAGCGCTGCGGCACAACAACACATACAGGCAAATCATGCTTGCATAGGTCTCCCACACAGTCTGCATGCTGATGTTAAGGGTGACACAGAATCCTTAGATCTCCCAGATGTGTGGGCAAGGCCATGTATCATGGCTGGACACCTGTGGCTGCTTTGACACAGGTGTTCATTGCAATGCTCTCCCGCTGTTTGCATGTAGCTCATAGTGAGACCACTTCACAGCCTACCCCCACCAACCCCCCCCCCCGCGTTGAGAAAAGAGAGGGAGAGTGTTGTGAGGAAAAATGTGTGTTTGTGTGTGACAGAGAGTATGAGTGAGAAAGACAGAGAGGAGTGCTTCGTCAGTGAGCTGAGGAAACAGGCCAGAGTCCTTTGGGCCTTCCCTGACAGCTGCAGCAATCTGAGAGCCCAAGGCAGAGTTGTGGTTGCAGAACATGGGGGCTCACCTCTGTCGAGAGGGGAGGGCACGAGACCAGATTCAGCGAATGTGTATATCTGACAAAGTGGGGTTACGGAGCGCGCTGCCATGTTCCTTTATGAGCTTCAGTTAGATCAGGAGACAGTGGGAGCAAAGGGATGAATTGCCCATCAATGTGGTCCATGCTTCACTGTTCTTAGTTGTTTCTCTTAATGTGTAAGCAAGTGCATCTCCATACCATCAACGGCCCTGTCCAACACCCACTGCTCCCTTCTGTGAGAAGGCAGATCCCTGAGCTATCAAAGACCATAAATGTAGTCATTCATCTCATAGGACTATCTGAAACATAGGAAAAGTAGGTGGAGGAAGGATGGAGAGCACAGGGGCAGATAGTGCCCTGATGAGAGAGTTCTAACAAACTGTGATCCCACTGCGTTAACCTGCTCTTTGTCAACCTCAAATGACAAGAGTGTGGAGAAAAAATGCAATGCTGAGAGGGTCTGAACAATAAACTGAAATACTATCACAATCCCAATTTCGGTATTGTTATTTTAAATTCATATTAGATGCATTTTTTTTTATAAAAATGAACAAGGTTATAACTTAAGAATGGTGATGGTACAAAGACCTGGCCTGTAGTTAATATTCCAAGATTAAGTGAGCAAGCTAATTTGGTAAAGGCCCAAGCAAAGGTCACATTGTTAACATTTTTATATATTTTTTAGTGAAAAAGGTCTGTAGAAGTTTTCATCATAAGGCAGAATGCTGGAAACATACACTGCAGGTTGCACTCACACCCACTTTCACACCTCAGTGCTGCATGATAGTAACATTTAAAAAAATTAGAAAAGAGGAAAAAAAAAACAATGCTGGGACTGTGGTAAAGTTTAGTGAATATAACATTGTTTTGGATTTTTGGTTTTGATTTATTTGGAATCTACAAGAAATACTTTGACCCAAAGATGTTACAATCAAAACAGACCAAATATGTGTAACATTAAAAAGAAAAATAAACTTAATAGCTAAAATGACACAAAAAATAAATACTTTGTCAGAATCTCAACAATAACAAACATGTGATAAATAACTCAGGAACCTTTCCAGCTTTGGGAAAACTTGCAGCATGGCTATGTGATTGGTACAAATGTCTGTTTTTGGTCCCCTGAGGTTTTAATGAGGGAAGCCAAGCACAGGTTCTTAGCTGTTGTTGTGATTTGATTTTGGCGGTTGGTGAAGCAGATGGGAGGGGTGAGCGGAGGTTGGAGTGCGTTTGGTTCTCCCTCTCTTGAGTAGGTGGCTGTGTGTGTGTGAGGTGCTCTCCAGCCTGTCTTTAAGCAGACAGACAGCTGGTCAAACAGGCTTAGGAGAGCAGTGGGCAGTCTGGGCTCTGACTTAAACCCATTAGGCCCTCTAAACTCCTCACTGGTCAACAGCCCCTAAGTTTAAAACTATTCGGCTGGTATCACAGTACCAGGTGGAGCTCCATGTTTATTTGACCAAAAGTTGGTCTGAAAACTTCCTGTGACAAGCTAAAGCAACAGACACTCTTAAGAAATCAGAAAGCATTTGCCTTTTTCATGTTTTGTGCTGCGCTGCAGTGTTTCAGCCTGTGTGTGAGTGTGTGTTGTTGTGATTGAGTGTGACGGGTTGTGCTGCGAGGATAGGGCCTCCCTCGTCCTGCCCCTCCATGTGTGTGTGCAGTTGTGTCGTGGAGCACGTAGGCTTGTGGAATGCCGGACCGTTCTCCCGCTTCTCTCGTGGCGGGTGGCCTGGGCGGGTGGAGCCAGCAAATTGGGTACCAGGAGGGTGCTGGGGCAACTCAGGGATCAGTGCAATGTGTTCTGGATTCAGTGTTTGTGTGTCTGTGCCTGTGTGATTTAATTTCTTGGGCAGACCTACTTTTTACCTTTGAGACATTCCTTTTAGGCCTTTTAGTCGAGCCAAACAGACAACTCAGTTACTTCAGCATCAGGATGTCATTTATTGGCTAATGTAATACAACACCAGCCATGACTGTGACTGTTACTCTGTGCGGGACAGCGAAAACAGAACAACATTGTACTGCACAAAGAGCACAGGAACAGAGGAGAATACTGACTTACACAAATGTCTGATTTTACCCCGAGAAACCTGTTTATCCAATCTGACCTGACACCGGTGTACCTCTGACTGGAGAAATAATTTACTTTCACTGCTGTCTCCTTTGCCATCTGTATCATTTCTCTTTAAATACAAGCCAGCAGCTGCTGGTCAACCAGACAGTGCTATTTTATTTGAACACTGGCCTTACTGTGGGCACCAGGAATGCCTCAGAGTTATTTAAGAGCAGACAAATAATTATACCATTAAACTGACAGTGATGCTCTCTGTGAAATACTGGTGTTTTATTTTGCTCGCTCTAATCAAAGCTGATCTAAATTTCTGTTTTGGGCTGCCGCAAACGGCTTTGACATCCAGATTGTGCTCTGCTTCCTTTCCATCCTCTCCTCCTCCCTCGGTGTGAAACCGACTTATTCAGGCGCCTGGTCAAAGCACACATGTGCTGACGTCACGCGGGCTGCTTGTGGGCTGACGTCGGTGTTCAGACTCGAGCCATATCAGAGGGGCAAACGGGCCCCAGTCTGTTTGGCTGCCTGGTAGTGCAGTCCACAATGGCTCCTGTTCAGACCTCACGTCCCACAACCACAAACAGGACTTGTGCATGTATGTGTATGTGTGTG
>JAQNCA010000028.1:13136249-13151635 GCA_029783725.1 Acanthurus tractus
TGTGTGTGTGTGTGTGTGTGATGTGGTAAAACTGCAGAAACATGGAGGATGTGTTCCAGGGATGGAACTTGAGAATGTCCCCGTTCCCCTCTCGCCGGCCTCTGAGGAGGAGCCACCAGCGCTCGCTCCTGCCCCCGCTCTGCTCTGCGCCTGCCTAACACTGCCAGACGCAGCATAGCTTCAGTTTCCCTCCCAGGCCATCAGGGTATCAGGTTTGTTTTGGAGGGGAGGAGGGGGGGAGGAGGAAGGGGACAGGGGATGAGGACGGCTGGCACAAGCGAGGAGGAGAATTAGGCGGACAAATCTTTG
This sequence comes from Acanthurus tractus, assembly GCA_029783725.1. Classification (NCBI taxonomy): domain Eukaryota; kingdom Metazoa; phylum Chordata; class Actinopteri; order Acanthuriformes; family Acanthuridae; genus Acanthurus; species Acanthurus tractus. Next base: position 13,136,559 of record JAQNCA010000028.1, read on the forward strand.
CACTAGTGCGGGATGAAAAACAGTCAGACAGACAGAGAAGGGCGCATAAGGAGATGGAAGGGAGGGATAAAATAGAACAAACAAGTCCCTCCTGGCCCTTTGCTGCCCCTGACCCCTCATCTTTAAATTCCATGCCAGCAGCTGGAGTTGTGAAGCGGCCATTTTATGAATGAGGGTGGGAAGGAGAGAGCGAGAGACAGAGAGGAATAGTGAAGGAGAGAGAGCGAGAGGGGAGGCGGGTCAGGTTGTGTGTTGTGTATGTGTGTGGGTGGGTGAGACGCGGCTCACAGGCGCTTGTGGTGGAGTTGGTTGTGTGTGTGTGTGTGTGTGTGTGTGTGTGTGTGTGTGTGAGTGAGTGACTGTTCAGGCTTAGGAGGAGCCAGGGGTAGGCCCACACACATACACTCTTCACAGGCTTTGTGTGTTTGTGTTTTGTTCATGCCTCTGCTGAGACACTGTGCAGTCTGGAACAAAAGCCCAATTTGGGCTGTGCTTCCGCCCGAGGCTGCTCGCTTAGCAGCCACAGCAGATCAGTTTTCAGAATGAGGAGTAACAGGCACACCTCAACACTTTTATGAAGTCTTCACTGGCTTCAGTGGAGAGAGACTTGCAACTTTTCAGTTGCATTTGTTTATCCGTGAGGAGTGAATTGTGTGTAAACATAATTTTTGTGCTCTCTCTTTGTCCCACCAGGAAATCTACCCCGCTGTTATTTTAAAGTGCAGTCCTAGGGGGTCAACAAAGAAGTACACAAGAGTTTACTTGCAGTATTGTTTCATTTATTTACTTTACAAACAACTTTTTTTTCCACTTGCAATTTCCTATCCAGCTTATTTCCTTTCCTTGGAGGGATTGTTGATGAAAATACATTTATTCACATTTTATTTCACAACCAGTATGCAAGACCTTGCCCCTATTTGCAGATACAATTTTAAAAAGATCTTTTCTTTCGGATTCCTGGCTTTTCGATTCAGGATGAAACATTTTGTAGAATTTAGTCTTTTTTTTTAAACTTAACTTTAAGTAACTGCATCCAAGCCAGTGGAGTCTTTTTTTTTATTTGAGTGAACACAGTCACATTCTTCTTTTGTTGTCTCTGAGGTCTCGGAGTGTTCTCCTCCTCTGTGGCAGTATATTACATAGATGCTTATGACAAGGGGGCGTCGAGCTGCCAGGATCTATCGATCCCTCGCTCCCATTGCTGGCTGACTTGTGTCTGCCCTTAAACCGCCGACACAATGCTGGCACGGCCGTCCTCGGGTCTCTGTGGGGAGTTTGGGGCGTGGAGCTCCGTTTGATGCATGATGCGACCAAGGGGGGTCTCGTGTCAAGGGAGAGGGGTTGAGCGTTCAGGTCTGCTCCACCCTCTCATTTGTATTTCCCCCAGCGCTCCAGCGCGATCCAAATAACTTATTGCTGCTGGTGAATAAACTGACAGGACCTTTGTGACGACAGCGAGGCAGACAGGAATTGCCACAGGGAAAGCGGCTTTGTGAGAGAATGAAAGCTTATCTTTTTCCTTTGTTGGCAATAACTTTGTTACATTTTTTTGATTTTCTGGCTATTCAAAGCGCGTTCCCTTATTTCTGCTCTCTAAACTAAAAAAAATATAAATATTTAACACATCAAGAAACAAGACAAAAATTGTCTTCTTGTGTATTATCAATTAATAATCAATGCCGAATACTTAGAAGCAGTCAGTCTGTGTGAGCAAGGTCAGGGATAGTGCAACCTCTGCGTCGTCATGGTGATCCCAGCCCCCCGCTGTCATCCCAACAGTTGTAAGTAGCAGGTACTGTTAGCCAGTCAGTCAGTCAGTCAGTCAGTTAGTCAGTCAGTCGGTCTGTTCATGTAGCGCTGCAGGTAATGAGAGCTGACAAAGAGTGACAGTGCAGACAGGAGGACATGCTGTCACTGCAGCTCAGGGACACAAGGACGTCCTCTGGTGTAGTTTACTCCTCACTGTGTACATTAATTCTGCTGATCCTGCCTGCAACGCTGCCTGCAACCCCTCACCCCCTCCAACCCAACCCAAACCCCCCCCCCCCTCCCTAGGCTGCAGAAAAGTAGGCAGCTTGGCCTGGAGATGAGTCAAAATTCTGCTTATGCACTGGACGTGCTCTGGGTCCAAGACACATTGGGAATGCAGTGCAAGAGCTGGATGAGCTCACTTGCTCTCGGGGCAGCTCTGTAAACCCGTGTTTTTTTCCCCCCTCGAGGACAGACGATGCAGTAATAACATGCTTCAGGTGCGCCTGGCGTTGCCAACATGTAGCAGGAATGTGCTCCTGCAGGCAGAATAGGGCTGAGAAGAAATGGTGGAATGTTTTTTTTTTTTTGATCAGAAGGGCCGTTTGGTTCTGCCACTGACTCTTTGATGCACTGAAACAATTTGTCAAGAAAACAGCAAAAAGTTCATCATCAAAAACTGTGATCCTCGTTCACCATTTAAGTAATTAAAAAATGGTTTAGTTCTAAGTTCTCAAATGTTAGAAGTTGCTGCTTGTTTACGGTTTTAATTAAATGTGTTTGGGTTTTTGGATTGTTTGTCGAAGCAATTTTAAATAAGAAATTGTGATTGACTTTTTTCATGTTTTCTGAATTTATAGACTGTATAAATAATAATAATCCAAGTAGCTGACGTGGAAAAACAGTTTTTCAAAAACTGTGCAATTTTGCTTCACTATAGTTAAATGAAAATGTTCTTAAAAAGAGCTTTTCTTAATCATTAGTATATTATAAGAAAATGTATTTTACATAAATGTTTAGCAGTCGTCTTGTCCTAAGAAAGATTTCGTTTTTCCTTTTCAGCTTAACTTTTGTGCTTTGACTTAAAAAATCTCTTGGACATACTAGTGATCAATTTGAAATTTAAGCATAATGTGTGTTAGTACAAATTATAGAGAGATTCCTGTAAAACATCTTAAAAATGGTTGTGAAATGATTGTAGATTGAGGTTTTACCAAAGAACCGACAGAGCTCTCAATAATAATAACAATCATGTTTGCACCCTTACTCAGATGAATTATTCTGTCAATCCTTCCTTCAGGTTCCAAATACACAACAAAAACCTGCTGCCATATCATTCTTACTGCCTTCTTGGGAGCCTTTTCACTACCATGTACTGTCTAAGAGCTCAGCAAAGTACAGTGAGGCCCCGCAGCAGTGAGCTAGTTAGGATAGCAGATAGCTGTTGTGGTGCTGTACAGGACACACACACACACACACACACACACACAACTCCTTAGAGAGGGGTCAGGGCAGAGTAATAGTAGCTCTAATCAAACCACCACAAAACAAAGACATGCTTAGAAATTTGGCCATGGAAAAAGGCCCGCAGCAAGAGCCAGCACTTTGATGGCTTTCTTTTAAGTGGTAGCTAAAGGATATGGTCTCCTGTTTCCTGTGTTTGCTCCGTCTCGCTGTGTGTGTGATTGATGGCTCATTGATTGAGCAGCGTGCTCCCGTTCCCTCTCCCAGCCAGAGCTATCTGTCCCCTGGCTGTCTGTAGCTGTCCGGCCCAGCGCCGGCTGTTCGAAGGTATGCGAGTGTGCGCACATTCTTGTTTGTCTAAGTGCATGCTCGAGGAAATCAGTGATCTAGCAGGTGTGGATCCTCCTCTCGCTATGGCCACTTTTCATGGTCTCTTTGTCTGAAAAAAACAGACTAGATAATGTGTAACTGTGAGCAAATTTCGACTTGGTTAGTTTTTTTCACACCAGGTCAGAAATTTAGATAAGATTATTTACTAAGAAATTAAATTCTACAAAGAGGCCTTTGTGCCATCATCTGCATGGCAGTTTGGTGTAGTAAAAACCACAATAACAAGTCTCCTGGGTTACCAGGCGTTGTGAATTTTTTTTCTCTTTTGAAGCAGCTCCAGAGCTGCTGCAGTGCTACTGAAGAACAGTAAATATAGCCTCAGGCCTTCCATTTGTTACAGTTTATGATGTGCTATTTGGCGGCTTTCAGACCAATAATAGTTAACAAGACATTTATGAAATAACTGCAACAAATTACTGCATCTGGGGAAACCAGGGATATGGGGTAGTTCTCCAGTAAATATACAATAGATGCAGGTCTTACTGTGCATGCAGTTGGTGCAGTGTCCTCTTTCCACAGGTTCCCACGTGTATGTCAGAGAAACACAGTGATCTCTTAATAACGGCATCAGACCGGCACGAGGTGATCTGTGAAGGGAAACATGCAGGCTGAATGTAACCAAGCTGGATAAATGATAGGGCTGAAATACTATGATGGGCAAAAGATTGGATTGTGAGAGAGGATGAAGATTGTTTGTGGTGCATATGTTGTGTTAAATGTGTCGATAAGAAAAGTGTAGAAGATGAATTTTTATACGTTAAATCCTCCCCCTGCAAAAAAAAACTGTTATTATTCACACTGATGATCATTCATTGACCATTTATGAGACACCCTAGACTACTGAGTCCTAACAAAGTGAAAAAAATGTCCCTCCAGACTTGTGTTTACATTCTCAGTGGATGTGTGTTACATGTCTGCAGTGCAGCTTGCTTTTCTCCCAAGGCTTAGGCCCCCTGTTGGTGCTCTAATGCCGCTGCAGCCTGGTCTCTAGTCCTGTGGGGTCTGTAACGGCAGGAACACAAAGGCATATTTTTCTGAGCAGGGGGCACTAAATTGGGTGGCAGTGTTGCGTGCCCCCTCCTTACCCCCCTCCAAAATATGCCTCAACTGAAGGAGAAAGTTGTCTGTAGCCTCGAGAGTAGAGAAAGAGAGAGGAGGGGGGATGTGACCCACTGTTTTTAAATTGTGTCTTTATGTCCCCCCTGACTGCGAGTGTGCCACAGTATTTCACAATGGAGGCCATTGTTTGTTTTGGGGAGAAAGCGTGGGTATTTTGTTTCAATCACCTCTTGAAGTCTTATGTTTGACAGGGTGGGGGCTCAGCAGCTCCTGTGCTCGGAGACAGACTTGTTCTTTGTGCCCATTTTGCTGTCACTTTACCTGCATCTGTCCTTTCCGCCATCAGTGTCCTTCCTCGAATGTTCTTTTTTTTACCACATGTTTACACGTGTGGAGTTTTTTTAAATTGTGCATCTGCAACTTTTTAGACTTTTTGTTTTTCAAGTGGGACAGACTAGATGGGAGGGAGTTTGGAGCTGCTGAGCTTTGTCATGTTAGCCCGAGCCGTCTGATCTTTGTTGAGTCCAAACAGAGCAGAGCTGATCCTTCTCTGTTTGCCTCAGTGCCGTCAAACCCCTCTGTCCCGTCCCCGCTGCAGCCTCCCGCCGTGCTACGATGACATTTCACCTCTCCTACATGCACTGACTCCTCCTTAATCCGACTAAGAGCTAATCTCCCTTGGATGGATGGGATCCTGACGGAACACTGCGACTGATTGTGGCAGAGCATTGGAAGGTCATCTGACTGGCTGACTTGCACACACTTTTGTCACCCTCTCTCCATCCTTTGCTTCCACCCTCATCAGACATGAAACACCTGTCTGACACATGTATAGATCCCTGTGGTTTAGACCTCCCTACTTAAACAACCACATCCCTCAGCAGCATGTCTGTTCTAATACACTGGATAAAGAGTTGAACTGATTTCTTCGTTTCTTCCAGCACATCTTTTATGTATTAAGCGATTATTTCTAAATGTCCTTCCTAGAGTCTCTGTCTCTCAGTGTGCCTTTCTCTCTGTCCCTGTGAGCATCCTTTGTTTCATTACTGGAGACATATCCAAGTGCGGCCCAGCTGGTAATTTAGTGAGCTGTCTGCTAGTGAAAATGTCAAACCTTTCACAATAACTTATTATGAAGCACCAAGCAAAACTCCTCACTTGGCTTGTGTTGGTTAAGAAAGGCCTGCTGGAGTCTTACAGGCTTAACAAGAAAAAAAAAAAAAAAAAAAAAAATCACAGCATATGTGCAGTGTGTGTGAGCGCGATAGTTCTTTCGTTCGTCTTCTGTTCTTCGCTCCTTCCTACCCTTTCTCCTCCCTCCTTCTGAAAAAGAGTGGCCATGTAAGCTGCTGAGGTCCCTAAAAGGGGCAAATGAAGTTGGGTGTTTTTGTGTGTGTGTGTGTGTGTGTGATGGAGAGAGAGAGAGAGAGAGAGATGGCCTGGTTGAGTGTAGAGAAAGAGTGGAGGAGGAGGAATAACTGAACTCTCCGCCCACCCTGAAAAGAGGAGGTGAAATATGGGGATAGAACCATGATGTCACCGGCAGCCAATGGGAAGTGTGGGCTGGGGACTGTTTAAGGCCCGTCAGCTGTCCTGCTCCATCCACATCGGCTGCCCTCTTCTGCTGTTGGTACAGTACGGCCAGGCATGACTTTATCTGTAGTTTGCCTCATCTGTGGCCTTTGGCTGGTAACCTTTGACCTTTGACCCATGTGCACATCCTGAGGCCCACATAACCAAACCTTTTGCACCAAGTCTTCCTCACTCTTGAACCAGCTCTCTGTAGTCGAAACTGTAGCTTATTTGCAGCTGAAACCCTGTCCCTTAACTAAATATGTTAGAGATTAGATTGGAGACTGCAGTCTATCTCTCCCATGGTTCCCACAATCTCCATATCATGACTGTGCTGCTTGTGTTTGAGACCAGGAGTGAATGGGGAAACTTGCGTCATGGTAAAATCTGATTACCACCAAAACTTCGGCTGACACTGAGGTGCTGTGTCTTTGCTGAGCTTGTGAGTGAAACTCACTGAAGGTGACACAACCCCTGATTTGAGGCTGGTAAGCAGTAACATTTTTTACACTCCACTGCACAGGCTTTGTGCAGCTGCCATATTTGGTGTTGTTGTTGTCCCATTTCTAATGACTACATACTATTATGAGTTTCTGTTTACTGCACTCGTATGGCTTTTTAGTGTAATTGGCCTTTATGTTTACATTGCAACCCACACAGGCTGTTCTGTTTCATCCAACTGCATGGAATAAAATTGTATGGAATAAAACAGATGTTGAAGGTAATATGGCAGCTACTCTTGGTTTGCAGTTCAACTCAGTTCAGTTTAGTTTAAGATATTTTATTGTCCCAGATGGGAAACTTGACTTAAAGCTGGGGAGAAATCGTAGAAAAATAACAGAAGTACAAAAAACATAAACAAAAGTTGAAAAATGTTTCCCCTGCATGCAACAGAACACACTGAAATGGAACAGGCAATCTCTAGAATCCTAAATTACATGTGCAAACTAAGCGTTGTTATTGCACAGTGAACAAAGGATTTATTTACTCCTATTGCTGCGACACTCTTGTAAATGAAAGGATCAAGTGAAAAACCAGTGCGTTGTTAAATGCTGCCAAACATTTCCCTCGATGGTCCTCTTTGGCCTTATCAGTGTGCAAACATGACACAAAGTCAGCAGTAAGTGCCTTTTATTCTTCTGTGTTGTTCAGCTGTCCATAAGTACCTGCAAGCTGGAAGCATTTAACTCCCTAAGCAGATAGGAAATTGGCAAAACAAGCATGAGGCTTGTGTATTTATAAGGAAAAGGTAAACCCCTGACAAGCTTCTTTTATGTGAAATGAAGCTTTGTGTATAACAGATACTGGATCAATACACCGCTGTTTTTCTGTGTACACCATCTGGGACTGTTGTATCTTATCAGAGCATTACACTTGAAAGAACTATCCCACAGTGTCAGCGCAGGCTCTCGTGTTGGAGAGAATAGTCTCAGTGTACCGTCGTAACAGATGTTAACTCAGGGCACAACTGTCCCTGCTGAACCCTCAGCTTGTCCTTTTTAAAGAACGGCTGCAGCCTCACAAAATGGATACTGTGTGTACCCTCAAGAAACTCACAGTTAAAATGAAATTAAGTGGAGGAAAAAGGAAACCCTAAATCCAGATGTCATATGTGAAGTGGCTAATAGGGCTGCGCGGAACATCAGGCTCCACTGAGGTGGCAGACACTGAGGCGTATGTCCTGAAGAAGAGAGGGAGATGCACCAGAGAAACGGGCCGACTTCAACCACAGTCTGTCTGCGTGTGCCAGCAACCAGCCACTGTCATCTGAAAGACAAGGAAATTGCAGTCAGACATACAGAGACTGCAATGTAAGCTATGTACATGATACCCAGACAAAAACACCAAACTGTGCGCACATAAAATGAAATGTAACCAAACTAAAGCACAAGTTAAGGAATAACAGGGCACTGACTATCAGCTCAAAAATCAGCTAATGACCATTTAAGTTTTTGCAGAGAACTCCGTTTTAACCTCGCATGACTTCTCACGTTGAACAGAAACTTATCCCCATTAGCTTTTTAGCTTTAGCTGGAAATGTGGTATGCTTAATCAGGATTAGGGCCTCCATGAAGTCGATGTGAAATGAAGATGTGTCATTTTGAATCCAGACATAGTGCCAGCAGGGGGAATGTATGCCGCACGGCGTGCCAGGATCAAGTCTGGGCACCGTGTGCCGCAAAGCTGCAGATGGTCATCTACAGAAATAGGCCTTGGCACCACAGCCGCTACTATTCTGATTCTCTGATGATGATGATAGGCTTGAACCAAGTTTGGGTAAGGAGTAAAAATGTTACACAAAGTACTTCGTGGGTGCTTGCAACATTTCGCAGGTGCTGCAAATAAATAGTCACGTTTTAACAAAAACAGGGTGTTTATTTAAGTGCTGCACAAATCAGTTTGAATGTGTTGTGGATCAACAGTGGTCCATATGGTTCTATCTGTGTAGCTGCCCGTCTGGGGACAGGTGGGTACACATCCAGGTGTTAGACTGTTCCTGCAAACATCCAGCAACTGAGCCAAATGAAGCAATACGGTGTTCCTTTAATACATACAGTTGATGTTTCTCTCTGGTATTGCATTTTCAAGCTTCTGTGTGAAATGTACAATGTACATTTTTATAAGTTAGCTCTAGACTTGAGTGATTGTCTCATCTACTCCCCCAAGAGGGATTCAGGTTTAGTGTGTATGAGGCTGACAGGATGTGAGGGCTTGACATGCTGTCACTAACCTCAACCAGTCACCCAGCTAGCAAAACAACCAGCAAGCACAGTTCGCCAATCAGCCAGCCAGCCAGGAAACACAGTGTATTTAATGAAGCAGGTCTGGGAAGTCATGTATTTTTAGAAGCAACTTTCAGTGAGAGGAAACACCACTAAATCTGTGAAAAAAAAAAACAAAAACAAACAAGCATCGCTTCAGTTCTCCCCCAAGTTGTTTTTTCCCATGCTAATGCCTACTTTAGCATCTTACTGAGCTGTGCAGTCTGTCATGTTCCATGCTTGCAGCTGACTTCATCATTTTTGTAAATGTTTTTTATCAAGCCTAATGAGAGGGCTGAAACAACAAAAACATTAAATTGGCAGAACATTGATTTGCCCCTGCTCAGTGGACTCACTGTCCCAATGTTTTTGTTCCCTCAAATAACCAAATCAGCACCGGTGATTCAGCAGGTGATAAACCTACCCGCTTTCCATCCATCCGATAACACGATTCACAAAGCAGGAATCTCTGTGATAGTACTTGATTTTAATGTGTCATTCAAAGTTGAGCTATAGTGATCTCTTGCCATACATTTTTAATTTATCTTAAAGCACTTTGAGTCAGGACAGACAATATGAGTGAGTCCTGGGAGTTGGTTGGAAAGTTGCCTGATCCATTAAGGAAGATTGCTGCTGAGGTCTGTCTTTATACTTCAAATGTGACTCCAGGGTTGCTTCTGTCGAGGGATGAACTGGGACTCTGGGACTTTGGGTCTACTAGAAGTCTGGCCTACAGGGATTGAGAAGTTCAGCTGGGGTCCAAACTTAGTTCTGGGGTTTGACCTCTTTGGTCAGTTCCACACACGAACATTTGGATTCCCTGTAAAGAAGCTCTTTAAAGGTTTTCTTCCTTTGTTATGAACTTTTATGACAAAAAGGTTTTTATACTTGAATTAAGAACAAATAAGAACAAATGAACAATTTTTTTTTAGAAAGTAGTAAAAAAATTAATTTAGCAACTTCAATTGCTTGTTTTCTTCAGTTCAAAACCTGAAGATTTTTACTTGATCATGATATAAAGCATTAAATCCCCGACTACAAGATGGTGAAAGCATATTTTATATTCATATTAGAAAAATGCTACATTTACTAGATTATATAAAACTTAGATTTTAACTGTTGTGTATTATATAATATTAGAAGAGCTGTCAGTTATTTTTTTGTGTGTCATTTCATTAAAAATCAACCAAACAGAAATTCAGAGTTGATAAGATGATTATGCACCCCAGTAGTGTTGTGAATATCAGTGTATCCCTGGCTTTCATATTACAGTTGATATTAATAAGAATATTAACCAGAATTTTAAGTACTACATTCTGGATTAATGCATGCCAAATGTAATCAGAATACTCACGTGTGTTATTTTTGTTTGTTTAGATAAAATTCCAGCTAAAACATTTCTTCTTACTCATTTTTTCCACTGTTTTAGCGTGTCTTTAATTGCTCTCAGACCATCCCCTTCCTCTTCAGTGATAAAAGCACAAATTGTTTTCACATGTGACTGTTCTGCATACCTGTGTCCTGTTAGTAAGTGCAGTAAACAACAGGGCAGCAACAACAACAACAACAACAACAAAATCATCAACAGCAGCAGCTGCAGAGGGAGCTGAGGCCTGAGGGTAGAAGGAAAAGGTGTGTGTGTGTGTGTGTGTTTTTGTGACTGAATGCGAGTGAGGGGAAATGCCACGCATGCCTGAACACACAGACCAGCACATAGTTGTGTGAAAAACACATTGCTGGTCTTTAGTGGGCATGCGAGTGGAAGAGACCCAGAAACACTGGGACAGGGAGGAATGGGCTCACACACACCTTTGTGCACAGGACTGAACAGAGATTTAGCCAAGCTCTCCTGAGCCAGCTGTCTGCATGAGAAAAATCACATCATGACGCTGTGCAGTGTTCCCTCTCTGAAAAAAAATCCCTCTGATCAGCAGAATGGTCGATATTGCCGAACATGCACGGCCAGACACACTCTGTCGAAAAAGGTGAAAAACACAAGTTTAGATTAGATCAGTACATCCTGGCACTTGAGAATCTATCTTTGTAGCAGTAAGACAGCACTGGAATCTCTGATGCGGTTTGCCTTGGCTGTGAGTAGAGGAAGCATCCTTTCTCTGGCCGTCTGGACTGATGTGGTTTAAACAAGTGTCTGGAGTGATCCACCGGGGGCTCCCGGGGAGGATCGGGTTGCCGGATGAGGATGTGGCCTGGTGGAGCTCAGGGAACTAGGGGGGTCGGCCTGTTATCCAGGCTGCAGCAGTCCCTGATAGGCCTGCCGTCTGCTACTGTACTCTTGTTCAGCTACCTTACTGTCTGCTACTGCTCTCAGCTCCGGTAACCTGAGCTTACCGGCTCTGACTCTGCACAGAGTGGGAGGCTCTGCATCCCCACAGAGCACCAGATTACTGTAGTGTGCAGTAAAGTGAATATTTCGGTAAATGGATGTGAAGTAGAGATAAATTTAATCATGTCCTAATGGAGCCCTGTCCCTGTTTACATAGTGGATGGAGGACAGGAATGCAGCTAATATAGACACCTTCTTAAAACACGCTAATTTAAAAAAAAAAACTGTTTTATCCTTTCTATATTCATACTTCTTGACTTGATTGCCTTAATTTCCATGGTCAGTTAAGGTTATTTCTTGCAGCAAAATTTAATATGATTTCATAACTTGTATATTGCCTCGTCATGTCCTTATCCAGTCATTATTCCGTGAATAGGTCAACATAATTTATAATATTATTTAGGTGTGTTGTTGAGTAAGCTTCCTCTGTTCAGGTTTTCCCCTTAAGTTATGGCTTCCCCGAATCCGTGGAAAAGCCATGCTTAATCACTATGGTTACGATTCCCCCCTCCCAACGCCTGCTCAAGAGAGGACTTGTTTACCATCTCTGCTCCAGACTCAATAACATGTCAATCATCGGGATTAGGACCGCCCCTGCCCACATGCAATTGGTCCAGCAGATAGCTCCCAGTTTAACTCCCTCCCTCCTCTTTCCCGACACCCTCCTCCCTGCTGTCCCTCCCCTCGAGCCCCACTGTGAATAATGAATGATTTCCCAACTGTCTGTCACGCTTCCTACTTATCTTCAGTGACACAGGGAAAACATACCACCCTTTGATATGTTATGAAGAATGAAACATTTCATCTTTTAGTAGATCATTTTTATGCTCATCCTATGGTTGACGCCTATGATTGATTAGAAAAAAAATCCTATCTGTTTGCCAAACTTCCTTTTTTTTTTTTTTACATCATTCTTTATCTTCAGAGGTGGCAGTGGCCTGCTGGCACTAAACGTGTCATCAGCCTCCCAATGTAAACAGTGTAGTAGTCTACTTACACAGCATGCTCTCTAGCAAAAGGGACATGACTGGCATTCAGATGAGGAGCGTTGCTGCACTGCAATCCTCTGCCTCTCATCACCGGCGGTCTAATTTAATGAAGACGTACATTTGTTTGAGAATCATGGTTTGAACCCTTTCACCCATCCTCCTGCCACACACACACACACACACACACACACACACACACACACACACACACACACACACACACACACACACACACACACACATACACACCCATCTCTAGGCAGACAGTGTTGAAATCTAGCCATCTTGTTATCAGATTGAAGCTGTTTTTTTGTCAATACAGACTGTGTGGAAAGGGGAGGGGTCAGGCATGTTTGAAGGGCTCTGGGTCACATGACCCTGAACTCCTGTCTTGCATGCTGCCCTTTAAGAAGCAGAGGCCAGCCTGATGGAGGAATAAATTTGATGCTTTCTACCTCCTATGCTCTGCTGCAGACTCACATCCCAAACTCATACTTATTTTTGTATATTCATTTATATGTTCCTTCTTTTCTTATCTCACATTTCACCACCATGGTCGTGTTTGTACCTCAAATAGCCCCGTCTTCTCAGGTTTCAGAAGCAATCCTGAAGCTATTATTGTGTTGTTGTACCGGAACAAGGGATTAACATTCTCCCCTTTGAATCCTCTGCGACCTGAAACATTCTGCAGATTCTTTACATAGCCCGGCGACTGGAGGATACCTTTAGAACAAAAAAAAAAAATAAACAGAGCACAGCACTTGTCCATCTGTAGGGATGCACCAGCTGCTCCGAGGGAGACTCCTCAGTGCCGACCGCCGTATCTTTTACTATTAATGAAATGGACGTGGCCGCCTCATGCGACGCAGTGCTTTGGCGAATGGCAGGGGCAGGCTGGTGGTTGGCCGTGATGTCTGACCTGACTGTGTTTGCTCAAGGAAAGAGCAGCGGGGAGGGGGGTTGTGTAACTACTGTATGAGAGAAACAACATCATAAACCTCCCTACCCCCAACTCTCAGCAGTTTGACTTATTTTACTCTGCAGCCTCAGATCACTGTCAAACTTTTTATTTCTACAATTTGTTCTCTGCAGACTTGTCTTTGCTTATTGCAACCCAACATGAACTTAAATGGGATCAAATTCCAGTCTGCTGACGCTTCTCATTTATTCTTAGTCTTATTAAACATCTACTCGGGACCTACAAAGATGATGATGACTTATCTTAAGCAAAGCCCCTTGTTAGATTGTTCCTTTCCTTTGAAGTAGTGGAAACCCACAATACCCTGCATAGCTATGTGTAGAGAGCAGCAGTGTGTAAATAGGGTCGCATTAGAAGCATCTATAAATAGTGGATTGTATCCTTGATACCACGGGTTGTTTGGTCACACATTAAAACCGGGTCGACTTATATGGATTTAAGGCAGCAGCTCCCCCTCCCTCCACTTTCTTCTGGCAGAAGGTATGCATGTTTGGAATTTCTCTTCATTGAGGACTCTGTTAAAATGATGCAGAAGAAGGGACCTCCTCCAATAAGGCTCATTAGAGTTTGCCTTGGCTGCCCCCTTTTGGTAGGATTCCAAGAAAATTAAGCCTCACTGATGTTTCTTCTTTTTTTTTTTTTCACTCTGCAAATTTGCAGCACTGATCTGCCTGCTTTAACCACACTAATGTCAGCATCATATTTCTTATCAGATCACAGCGGCTGTGTGAGAAACTGTGTGTTGGCTTTTTATGCTGTAGTTTAAAAAAAAAAAAAAAGACCTCTGCAATTATCTTTGGGTCAGATCCAGACAAGTTACATTTATCGAAGCACCGCATCCAGGACTCCTGGAGTGGCAAAACACGAAGGTAGTGCAGAGCTATACATAGCACAGTGAAGGCTATATGGCTAAATACTCTTACTCATGTGGCATCATTAAAGATCTCTCTCATGCATATCAAGGTCTGTCATATCAAGCACATAGGCATGGAAGTGTATTGACCAATACAGATTTTGTATCAGGGGTTCTGCTGAATGAGATTATTCAGAAATAGCCTGAGGAGTTTAGGTTTTTTCTTTTGTCATAGAATCCTGGAGGAATTTTCCGAACAGCCCATTTCACCTCTTCTGCACTATTAGATTTGAATGAATATGAGAAAGAATGGCAGGTATTTGAGACTCTGTCAGGAGTGGGAATGATCATCCCCCTTCCCGTGTGAAGCGAAGCCGGAGTTGGCACTGTGGGAGTGTGTGTTTGCTCTGCAGCATTGCTGTAGTGCACCGTCACGTTCCTAACCTACACAGATGTTTTGTAAAGCAACATAAAATATTCATCAAGAGATTAGCTCAGCACAGGCTTCATTCTCCTGACTGATTCACAAAGCGAACTGGTGATGACACTCGCATTTAATTTAAAAACAAGTAAACAAGCTGAGCTTCTTTTCCTCTTTCTCTTTGGTACACACAAATATACATGTACCAGCCTGCACATGCACACGTCACACACACACACGTCACACACACACACACACACACACACACACACACACACACACACACACACACACACACATTCTCATTCTTCATCACGTGTGCTCCTGTAAAACTGTCTGGTATGAAGATGGCTGAAATATTGACACTTATGACAACAAAGTAAGAGTTTTAGTCTTGCAAATGATAATAGCACACATGAAAGAGAGTGGTGAAATGTGTGTTTTAGAGCACTTTTGTCTGAGTGTGTATGATTGTGTGTGTGTTTGTGTGTGTGT
>JAQNCA010000028.1:13160683-13174964 GCA_029783725.1 Acanthurus tractus
TATTAAAACAAGTGTGCCATACTTCTCATTTTAACTATTATGGCTGCCCCCCCCCCCCGTCTCCTCCTTCTTCTCCTCCTCCTCCTCCTCCTCCTCCTCCTCTCTCTCTCTGGCTGTGTTGATTTGTTATACTATAGCTGTCTAGGAAACAGGCGGGTGGCAGGTCCCGGGCCTGCAGCGAAGGGCTCGGCCTGTGTATGCACAGGCTCTCCAGTAACAGAGCCAGCATTATTACCGACCACTCCAGGCAAAGGCCTCCAAAACTGGGGAGGTTTTCTCAAAAGTTCAGGGTTTAGACCCCGGGTGAGGGGAAAGTGGCCGGGTGAAAACAGACACAGAAAGAAGAGGAAATGTTTTCCATTCTGTCCCCCTCCACTCGGAACTCCACTCCACCCCCCCCCTCCCCTGCATGCTCTCTTTGTCCGGGACTCGATTTTTTTCCTTTTTTTTCGCTCTGTTTTTTTTTTTGTGAAGCGAGACAGCTGCCAGGAAATGTACAGTGAATCCATCTGGAATTCAAATGAATGAGGGAAGAGCCCCCATCAGCTCTAGGAGACAAACAGAGAGTAGTGAAGGCAGACTGATTTACATGAGGAGAGGAGGGTGACGGCGCAATGAGAGGATGGCAGCCTGTCTGGTTCCGTACAGTCCAAAACATGTTATCAGCTGACTGTAGCATTATTATTTACTGAGTCACCTGCTGGTGAAACTAATGAAATATACATAACAAGATAAACCGACAGGGACTCAATTCAAGTTATCTCTTCCCACTTCGGATCCAAAGATATTTGGCTCTTCTTTGTGAGCCTGCAGAATGTGTTAATGCAGTTGAGGCCGGGCGTTAGCGTCTGCCCTAATCGTGACAGACTAAATGTGTAGTCACAGCTTTACTCTCTGGATTCCATTGCATAAAAGGTAGATCTTTTTTTAGCAGGCGAGGTCAGGGCGCTGAGTGTAGTAACTCACTAGTTATAAGGTCATGCTTCAGTCAGCTGAGGAGCCTTCTCACAGTGTTCAGACTGCCCTGCTTAACCCTTTACACTTCCACCGCACACACGGAAATGAGATCCTTCAAGTTGTCTTTAAACCTGGTCCCACGTTGGGGTCTGTTGTCCTGTTTTTTTTTTAATCATTCTTGCTCAAGGACAGCTTGACATTTTCTAGTCTTTGGTTTTTAGATATTATTCATGTATTGTGAGTAGCAACCAAGGCATTTTTTCGAGTGCTGGACCTCAGATTGTACCGCACCAGTTATAACTGTCAGAGAGGAATGTTGACATGTCGGTGCGACTGGTCTTTCCCACGGCTCTGTCTCTTTCTGTTCGCTCCTCCTGTAGGTGTATGTCTGCTCAGACACAACACATGCCTGGCTGTGGCTCTAGTCAATTAGGTTTCTCTGTTAAACATTTTAACTCCTTACAGTAGAGCTGAAATAATGAGACAACTCACAGAAAACTGGCAGCTTTTTTGAACATCATTTATCTTTATTTTTGGCAAAAGCATTCTCAGGTTCCAGCTCATGTATTGAGGATTTTCAGCCTCCGTTTGTCTTAAGTTATATTAAATTGAATCTTCTTCAGACAAAACAACCAATTTGGGGGCTTTTGGAATTTGTGATTGTTTTTATTTGCATTTTATAAACTGAACAATTAATTGATTAATTGAGGAGAAGATTGTCAGATTAGTTGAAGCCCTAATTACCGGCATGCAGTTTGAATCACGAGCTGTTTATATGCTGTGGTAAAGCTCTAGCCACCTGTTCTTGCTCTCCTCATTACATTTCCAAATAACCCCTAGACATTTATCACCTTGCAGGAGCTCTGTAAAGGCTCCATATACTTTATATCGCCTGTTGTCACCTGCTGTCAATACAGTGGTCATTTTCCAACTCAATCAACGCTCAGGACTCTTTTCTTTTTACCCTAACCCAGACTTAGCTGACTGTCCTGGGTTTTTACAGGTAGCAGTGAAGGCAAGGTGCCCTGTGGCGTCTGCTGCGCCTCTGCTGCTGCTACGGTCGCAGCTGTCACCGCCTGCTTGCCCTCAATAAAGACGATGTCCAGCACCAGGCGGCTCTGCAGCTTATCATCTGCACTCAGGGACCACGTGTCCTCTCACTGCAATGCCCTCAGCTCGGCTGCTGTAAATTAGTCATTATGATTGAGTGGTCTGCTTCATAATTTTGGTGTTACAAAACCCAACGCCTTGTTTTCTTTCTTGGTTATTTTTCTGCTTTTTTTTCCCCCACTGTGAGAGTTTTTCAGTGTTGATTGGGATGTTTTCCGCTGTTTTTTTTTTTTTTTGTTCTTAATGTGGAAAAACTGTCTCTCTGTCTGTTCACCTCACTGTGATCTGTCTGACCTCATGCTTACATACAGCTCCACAGGGAGTATTCTACAGCATCTGGACATATGGTGTACACACATGCTAAGATACAAAACACACACTCGACTTGGTTCAGTGAGATACTGAGCCTCCCAGAATGCTTTTGGGAGTTATAAACCAACATTTACCTGTTGCAGCAGGATTTCCAGGACATATTGTGTATCTTTTATGTCTTTTATCATCATTAAAGTTCTCACTGTGCTTGCACTTAAGGCTCTTAACAGCTGCTGCATCTGTTTGTCCATTTTCATTTCAGACCCCCAGATCGTCGTCGTAGAGACGTTTTCGGTGTGGCTAACAATACACTGTTTAATGAGGGCGCTGGTCGGGGGAACACCTCTCTTGGCCCAGGGGACAACAGCACAGATGGCATTCCTCCCATCAAGGAGTACCCTTTCTCAGAGGAGAAAAGCACAGCAGAATATTTAGAAATCCCCAACCTGAGGCCCTTCACTGTGTACCGTATTGACCTCCATGCCTGCAATGAGGAGGTGGGGCGCTGCAGCGCCGGAGCCTTCGTCTTCTCAAGGACCAAACCTGAAGGTTAGAGAGTGACCTGAATTCTCTGTGTTTTAGTATGCTGTAACACCTTTCAGCACTTTGTAGACACAGAGTCGTAAAATTGTGTCTGTGTGTGTGTGTGTGTTTCCCAGTAAGAGCAGATGATATCCCGGGAAAAGTGATCTACGAGAGGAGTGACAAGGTTGAGGGTTGTGTGTTGCTGCACTGGCCAGAGCCCATCATGCCCAATGGACTCATCCTGATGTATGAGATCAAGTTTCGTCTGGGGACTGAGGTGAGCTAAGCTGGATTTAAATGACGATCCCCTCAGACGTTTTAATCGAAATACTTAAAAATGTATGAATACCTAAGAAATTCAAAAATAGAAACTTGTGTCTCATATTACTTCCTTCTTCTTTCAAGAACATTGCTTCAAAAATCACACTCTTTATAGTCCCGACAAACTTTTTTTTTTCAGTGTCAGACTCCTTACCTGACCCTGACTCTTAACCTTGACTGTTTTCCTTCTTATTTCCCTTGCAGCCTGAAAAACACGAGTGTGTGTCACGACAGCACTACCGCGAGCACAAAGGAGCCCGGCTGACCAACCTGGGCTCTGGGAATTACTCCGCTCATGTGCGTGCCACTTCACTGGCAGGGAACGGCTCCTGGACGGAGAGTGTGTTCTTCTACGTGCCTCCACCCAAACGTAACCCAACATTTCTCTCACCACAAATCCCGTATGTTCTTGACTTATTCTCACCTTAAGTTTTCTGTTGATCACTTTTATTTTTCTGCTGTGTTACAGGAAATGATGTTGTTACCTTCTACTTGGTCATTATAATTCCCATTATAGTGACACTTTTCATTGCCAGCCTCACCTCGATTCTCTTCTTTTTGAACAAAAAGAGGCAAGTATCTCTCTAAACATTCTTACCACATTATCATCAATATGCTTATGAAACACATGACCACTGTAATTTTAATTAGAGTCAATTGTTGGTGTTATTATTACCTTAAGCCTTTTTTGAAGAGTAGACATGACATCCACAGTAAGAGTTGCCTGCTAACTATCTCAGCTGTCTTTATGTCAACAGGAACAGTGATAGATTGGGGAATGGAGTCCTTTATGCATCTGTCAACCCAGAGTACTTCAGTGCTGCTGAGAGTAAGAATATTAATAATTTCTCATTTTTTTTGGTTTTATTTGGTAAATGTAGTCTGTGTTGACCTGCTGTCTGTCCTGTCTCACCAGTGTACGTCCCGGATGAGTGGGAGGTTCCTAGGGAAAAGATCACTATGCATAAAGAGTTAGGCCAGGGCTCCTTTGGCATGGTGTACGAGGGCATTGCCAAGGGAGTGGTCAAGGATGAACCGGAGACACGAGTGGCCATAAAGACGGTCAACGAGTCGGCCAGCATGAGGGAGCGCATTGAGTTTTTGAACGAAGCCTCTGTGATGAAGGAGTTCAACTGTCACCATGTGGTAAGAGGGATGCAGAGTGAGCCTTAAAAAAAGAAATTGCTTTTAAAGCATCACTGTATATCAAAACATACACCAACACATTGGTGCACAACCCAGTCAAAGATGGTGCTCTGGATTATCATTCTTTTCTAATTAATCTGCGTAAATACTGAGAAAAAGGTGTCAGCAGGCCACGAGCGTCGAGTACAGTTTGATTGTTTTTTCTCAGGCAGCTTCAGCCTGAGGCAGCGTTTGTACGCATTCCCTCATCAGCTTGATCACAGCCTCATTAACTATGTTAAACGGATCTGCTGAAGATTTTCTCTTTGAAAAAATCCGCTGTTACAACCTTTTTATCATGTCTGTTTGCTAAAAAGCCAAACACTTAATTATTAAATTCAATTTGAATAATTTAAAGGCAATTGATTTTTTTTATTACATTCTTCAAAACAAATTGAAGATAAACATTTTTTTTACAAATTAAATATGAAATATGAAATATAGACAGTTACAAACTAGCTAATTTGTGCATGGCCTATATATTCATCTGTGTACTTTGTTGTTTTGCAGCTAGTGCATAAGAAAGTCAATATAAAGAGTAAATAATACAAAACATGCACCATCAGACATAAATCAAACAGTGTTGTTAGAAAGCCATTGAAAGTTGAACTTCACAGAGAGAGAGAGTCAAATATTTTTCCAAAATGTTGCAGGTTTTTTTTTTTCTCATGTGTTCCTGGAGCTGTTTCACCACCATCTGTTGTTTAGTTTATTTTTCCAGCTGTGAGCATCTTTCGCATTTCCTCTGCCCAGTGCATTTTGGGAGAATTATGTCCATCAACGGCACGCTCAAAAATGATTGTCTTAGTGTGTTTACTGTCTGTGTTGAGTATACTAAGTCATTTCCTCACAACAAGTGCTTATTTAAACCCTGTTATATTTAACGCACAGTTCGGATTTAAGACCTTTTGACTTATTCCACCTGACCTGTGTCATGTTGTGATTGGTGTAGGTGCGGCTGCTGGGCGTGGTCTCTCAGGGACAGCCGACCTTAGTGATTATGGAGCTAATGACCCGTGGAGATCTCAAGAGCTACCTGCGCTCTCTGCGTAAAGAAGTAAGCAGCTTTTCCTCACGCACAATCACAAACACACTTCGGCTCTGTAACAGATGCTGTCAGTCTCTTACAGAAATAGGTCATGGCGTGAAGTGTCATACACATGCACACGCCCTGTCTCTCTTTTTTGCTGTCTATCTCCCACACCCATGTGCACATAGTCACACACAGCATCCACTCCTCACATTGTAATGCTGAACTCTAACCAGTGCCTTATGTTGCGGAAAACATAAAAAGATGACAAGAGGACTGTGCTTTTTTACCCTCTCACCTCATTCCCTTCTCACTCTGCCACAGAACTCCACCAGCCAGGTCTTGCCCCCGCTCAAAAAGATGATCCAGATGGCAGGGGAAATCGCCGACGGCATGTCGTACCTAAATGCCAACAAATTTGTCCACAGAGATCTGGCTGCCAGGAACTGCATGGTAGCCGAGGACTTCACTGTGAAGATTGGAGGTAAGTCAAGTTAATACGATGCCATCAGATGCTGAAGCCACTCCACCGGCCTTGAAAAATAAGTGTTTGGATTTCAGTGAGAGCCTGAGGCAGTGGAGTCTTAATGTAGATGGACAGAGGCAGGGAGAAGGGCGAGGGAACGGATGAGCTCTCAGGAGCCTCCACTTCCACACAGAATGAGCAATATTTAGTGGTTTTCCCAAACTCTGTTTTTTAAAAAAATTTTTTTTTACTCTTCAGATTTTGGCATGACCAGAGACATTTATGAGACGGATTATTATCGAAAAGGAGGGAAGGGCCTGCTGCCTGTCCGCTGGATGTCTCCAGAGTCACTGAAAGATGGCGTGTTCACTACAATGTCTGATGTCTGGTATGAGAACACATCACCCTGTTACACACACTCACAATCCTGCATTATACATGTGCAAACCTTCCCTAATCCAGGGGGCTCGCAAAGTATTCCAGAAATGTCTACATATTGCATGTCTTTGTGCATGTGGATACGCTTAAACAGTTCATGCTGTGGAGTCGGAACTATAAAAACACCCAGATCACTTCTCGGCCCACATTCTTAACAACATTCTTTACTTAACAGTGTGAACATGCATTTCCTGCCCTCTATTCTCTCTGCGTATGCTATGACAGCTAGGCCTTGCAAAACCATCAAAAAATCTGTTGGTTTACAGCTGGCCTTCTGGAAATTCCTCTCTGTACAGAGGAGCATAGAACAAGATACATCTTTTTTTTTCCCCTCACATCTTTTTTATGCTCGCTTGCGGTGAAATCTCAGCTCACAGTTCTACCGCATTTTTCTATCTGGAGCGATATTGTTGTAGAGAAACACAAGTGCTTACTAGCTCCCTTGCAAGTTTTTGTTTCCCAACTCAAAATGTCCCACGGGTCAGTCCCTAAGAGTGGGCTTAAACTGCTCCAGATGTTTTCAAATGATAGGTTGCAGTGCCAGCACCAACCCACCTCCACATTTGTGTACTACATCTTCCTCTTTGATGTTGCACAGACGAACTTTAGTGTAAGCCAAACCTTTTCTGGGCTCCTTAGGAATCCACAAGTAGGTGACTTTTATTTTGTCGATCGAGAAAAGCTGTCTGAATGTGGCTTTGTCTGTCAGCACAAGCTGTTGCAGCCAGTTATATGCAGTGTTGTAATAAGGCTGTTTTAAAGATTGTGGAGTTTACTCTTAGAACTCATGCCAGTGGTCAAAATATGACTAGCAAGAGTGAACAAATATTGTGGTCTTTGTTAGTTGAGTTAAGAATTTTCCTCATGAATTGTTTCATAGTGATCTCAATGCTAGCTGGCTTGGGGTTAAACTGAGGTGATGTTTACTATGGTGAGGCTTGTCCTGCAGTAATGAAATCATTGTGATTCACTGACTGGTACACTGATACACAGCTCATATTATTCTTTATAAGCAGGCTGCCGGGTTTTAGGTATTACATCATGTAAACAACCAGGTCTAGTTAAACTATTGGTGCTCTGATTGCTATATTTCAGTAAACAGGTTATACTGTTTACTGAAATTATATACTAGATAATGTAAGAAATTATTGCAAAATAATCAGTTGTATGGGGGCATACAACAAGCTGAACATAACACATGGATTTTAATATTTACTTTCAATTTAATATCAGTGTAGAATAATTTTTTACATAAAAAGCGAAATAAGTAAATTCTTTGTCACTTTGGAGTCGCTGAACAAGCTTTAAATGCAACGCTAAATAGTATTGCAGCACGGAGTCGTGACTTGAGTGTAACTGCAAAAATAGTTGATAAAGGTGAAGAGTTTGTTGCTACAAGTGGCACCTCTCAAATTTCACAGTCTTTTGACACAATATTGATGGAAAAGTACTCATTATCATGACTTCACAGGAATAGAACAGTATTTTTGGCTTGTTTTTTGCCTGAAAAAACTATTGGCCTGCTATATGTTTTTTTGAGCTACAGGTAACGTTATATCATCATGTAATGCAACTGTTAAGTAGCAATGCAAGAAGTTTTATAGGATGTACAACTAATTAGAGGTCGACATTATATTAATATAAATGTAATATTAATGTAGTATTATGTATATGTTAATGTAATATTAATGGAAGGTTTAGTCTACATGAATCATGATAATATTGAACGTAAAGTATTATGCTCACAATTGACCACCTATACTTATTCATAATGCTATAGTTCTCAGACCCTCATCAGGTACAACTTAATGAATTAATTCACTCATTTTTTTGATGAAGGTCTGTCTTAATGAAGGAAGCACACATGAGAGACAGTGTTTGTGTGTGTCTCTTTACAATCAAGACTTTTTGATCCTAATAAACAAAGTGCTCTCATTGTTGGCCTCAACTACAGCGACCTTAAGTTTTTCTGCTGTTGCACTTGACGTAAGCGGCACAAAATTTTTATCAAACAAGAGGTAAAATTGTAAATAAAGTGTCTAACATTCTTGTGTCATTTATCACTTCAGGTCATTTGGTGTTGTGCTGTGGGAAATCGCCACCTTAGCAGAACAGCCTTACCAGGGCATGTCCAATGAACAAGTGCTGCGCTTTGTCATGGAGGGAGGACTCTTGGACAAACCTGACAACTGCCCTGACATGCTGTAAGTCTCCTTGCATCTGTGATCAGTGACTCAGTAATATCACCTTTCTCAGACCTCTGGGGTTTATGGTACAACTCCCTTAAAGGATGTATTGTTTTATCCGCCGCAGCCGTCTTGCACGTCTTTTGCTCCATTAATATTTTGCCCGCCGTCTATTTTAGGTTGTGTTTCTAAGTGTGTAGGATATCATGTGGTGTGTATGCTAAGGTAGAGCCAAGATCAGGCCTGACATTAACGTCACAGGTTAAATGTGGACCGTTGACGACATTGGCCCCGATGGTCAGCTGGCAGACAGAAGCCTCCTCACTCGTCTGTCTCGGCCCATAGAAGGGATCCCCCAACCCGTCCGTGAGAGATGCCCCTCATTCCTCTTGCTGGGAATGGGCATGAGGAGGGCGATGGTGTGTGTCTGTCAGCAAAGGGACTCAGAGAGATGAGATTCATTGATTCATTTCATAATTCATTAATGAATCACCCTGGCTGTTTGGGAAGAGAAAAAAAAAACAAAACAGCACAGTCTGCTCGTCAGCGTGGAGCGCCGCATGTATGCGCTACTCCTCTCCCTCTCTGACCTCAATAAGAAGGCATTCTGCTCTCTCTCCCCTCCCACTCTCCATGGCTGACCTCACCTTAGAAAGAGAGTGCGAGTAGAAAAAAAAAAAAAGAGGGGCCGTGTGTTGTGCAGACACAGACCTCTGGTTTCTATGGTAGCCTGACTGTTTTGTCCTGATTACAGGAGTGTGTGGATTGTGTTACAGAGGTGGTGGTGGGGGTGTGTGTGGACAGCCTCCCGGTCTGTGAACAACACACGGGAAAGTTAGGCTGCCGCTCTCCTCTGCCGTAGTGACTTAATGGAGTTTTTCCAGACGAGTGCTGAAGCGTAGTGAAGCCAGACATCCATACAAAGACCGAATAGAAAGATACAAGAAGTGAAAGCGGGAAGGATAAAAGAGTGAGGGATGAGTCATATTTGGAGAGCTTTGAATGTCTTCTCCTTGTACTTGTCTTTCCCATGGCCGGGTAGCTGTGGGTCACTGATTGGATTTCCCATGTTTCAGTCTCAAGTTTCCTATAGACAAAAGTGCATTCTGTCTGTCTCTCGCAGGGGGACGGGAAAAAAGGAAAGGCAACCTCTGCAATCATATTTAACATGGTGATTTATCATCAAGTGTGCAGTTTCACTTACAGTACTATCATATATCAACGTTTCATCACACCAAAGATGTTGCATGTGTGAAGTTTTGCAGTTCTGTTGCAAGAAAGTCCTCATCAGGTTTATTAAACATTTACCAGAGATGTTTTTCAGGCTGCTCTGCACTCACACTTGGCCTGAATGTGTGTCTGTTTCTTATTTTATCTGAGTGTGTCAAAGTCTTTCTGTCCATCTCTGCTGAAATTTTGGCTGCGCTTAGGCTTCCAATTTATTTTGAAAGTACTATTTTGACACCAACATCCAATTTGTAACTCATTTTACTGATGTGACAACAGTTCAAAACAAGCTGTCACGGCCAAGTACAGTATGTTGACCCATGCAAGGGGTTTTGTTCCTGTTGACATTAGTCCTCACTATAGTCTAAAGATGATAAAGATGCAGATACAGCAAGATAGAGACATCAAGATAAACAGAACAAAAATAGAAAAAAGTATCAGAGGGCACAGAACAGAGGCAGCCTTTCACAGCCACTGGGCTGAAAAAATGGAATTATACATGCCAAATGTGCATGTACAGGAAGGCAAGTGAGTAAAAAAAAGGTAGCATTTACAGTAAAACAACAACAACAACAACAACAACGACAAACAGGTCGAATAACATGATTAAGAAGTGAAACAGGAGTTGTTTGACCTTGAGGATCTTTTTTTTCATGCCAGCTGACACGGCTTGTTGCTGAGGTTATTGATGACAGATCACATGTAAGTCAATTTAGCTTAATGGCAATAGCATGTGTCTGTGTGTGCCATGATTGGCAGGATGCTGACAAGAAACAGGATTTACGGCTGTGTTTGTTTTCTAAATTTGCATCAACAAGCCCTGTACACAACAACAGATGGCAGGGGGAAGAGTCTTCAGCAGATAGGTTACCCTGGAGCGCATTGGCCTTGCTCAAACCGTCCCGTGTCTCCTCATGGGAGACCCTTCGCTGCTTGTGTTTGGATATTTGAATGACAACTTTAAGACACTTGCTGTTACTGCTGAAAAACAAGCCTGAGCTGCCCCCCTGCTGCTTCAGAGTATGAAGCGAGCCGCATGCTTAGGAAAGCTCTACCCATAATTCCTCTGTGCAGAGAGGAGCTGGCACCCAGCTGCAGGGGCAAAGAGACCACTGAGAGAGAGGAAAAGAAGGAAAACAAGAGAGGGAACAGCAAGAGTGGAGGAGAGATGACTTAGGTGTTTATGTCAGCAGGCCTTAGAGAGTATTCTTAGCTTGTTTGTGTATAACCGAAGTTGTGGTGTGTGGTGTAGCACCACACAAAACTGTAATAATTCTCCCTTTTATGATGTTGTTTTGACATTCCCAGAGCTCGACTGCTGGCCTGGCACAGTAACCTTACATGTGATTTACTGTGCTGCTGAACACATGCTACATTACTGATCTTGTTGTAATGTAGCAATAAATAAAGCATTCCAAATTTAACATGTCTCCCTTGAATTGACATCAAAAACGTTTCTAAATCGACACATGCAATTAAAAGTCTTGTAGCTACTATTTAAATAAACCCTGGTTAATGTAGCATTTTACAGGACAGTGTTAAAAAGAGCTGGTTAACAGAGCACCTGTCAACAACAAACCTGTATGCAATGAATCAGCAAGCACAATGACAATGGCAGGTATGTACAGGATTTCACACATCCTTACAAAAGTTATCCATTACATTCACTCCCACTAACACAAAATATTACACAAATTGTCAAAAGCTGTGGCTGATTATTTACATAGAACAGATACAGCTAAGAGTCATCTTTGTGTCTGTTTTTACTCTCTGAAGGGTTCAGCCTTGAATAAATCAAAGCATCTGTTTTATTTACATTTGGGATAGTAATCATTTACTAATCTATTATGGCAGAAAAGTTGTTTTTTTCAAGATCAATTTAGTGAACTGAAATCCAATGCCAGAGAGCACTGATTTAGGCTCGAACTTCAGTGTCTCCTGCCACCTGCTGGTGAGAAAAGAGAAATCTTCCCACTTGTTTTTCCAAGTCTGTTAAAACACAAAGGTCTTGTGTCCATAATAAACTGACAGAGTTGTTGGCTGTACACTCATAGATGGGGCACAAGAGCCACAGTTATTGTTTGTTCAGTCAAAGCTCATGTAAGACTTCAGCAGTCGAAGTTTTTCAAAAATTAAGTTGGTATTTTCTACAAATACGGTCTTACTGGTAAAAGATTCCAGAAGTTCATAGCACAACATATGGGGGCACTGTGTAAGAAGTGAAAAATATAAAACTTAAAAAATGAAAAGTCTACTGTACCAACCTTTTTATTTGTTGGACAATTGCAGGTTTGAGCTGATGAGGATGTGCTGGCAGTACAACCCTAAGATGCGTCCGTCCTTCCTGGAGATCATCAGCAGCATCAAAGATGAAATGGATCCTCCCTTCAGGGAAGTGAGCTTCTTCTACAGTGAAGAGAACAAGCCACCAGACACGGAGGAGCTAGACATGGAGGTAGAAAACATGGAGAACATTCCACTGGACCCTGCATCCACCAGGCAGCCGTCTGCTGCCTCTGCCACCCCCTTGTCGGGGTGCACGGGAGGCACACCGCCTCCCTCTACCCAGCAGTTATCCCCCATGCAAGGCCCGAGTACTCCATTACTGGGACCTGTGTCTCCTCCTTCTCCGGGCCCAGCTGCCTCAGCCTTGGCGTCTCCAGGCCAAGCCTTGGACAAGCACTCAGGACATGTTTCGGCCAACGGGCCTGTGGTAGTGCTGCGGCCCAACTTTGACGAGATGCAACCCTATGCACACATGAACGGGGGCAGAAAGAACGAACGGGCATTACCACTGCCCCAGTCGTCGGCCTGCTGATATCAGACCAGCCCCTCCTCCTCCTCCTCCTTCTCTTTCACAGGGTAACACAAACCTCTCCTTCATCTCTTAAGGAGTGATGGAAGAGGTAAGAAATGACTCTGTTCTACTGTGCATCAGTAGATGGTCTCTCCACTCCTTTAAGGTCAACCATAAACTCTGAAAAACTGAATAATAGCACAGAAACCTGCTAAAGCATTTGGAGTTTGGTGGCTCAGACTCGACACTGGGGAACTCCTTTCTGTGCAACCTGTATTTCAGTCTTTGTTGCAAAAGTCTTTCAAGGAGGAAACAATACAGGTGTGTATCCTGACTTACAGATTTAGACATGAACTTAAAGAAAATAATTTTTTTAGCATATCTGCCAGCAAATCCAACAGAAGAGCACTTTTTTTCCTGATGATTTCAGAGAGGATATTGTGGATATCTGAGTGTGTATTTATACAAACATGTGGTTCTCTCTATAATATGATATAGCTCCATTTCTAAATGACTTTCCATCTAAATGACTCTGTTTGCATGAGCAGACTGGCTCATGTCATGCGAGGATGCCTCAATTAGAAAGTTTGGACTGAGATCATTGTTTCATTTTCCTGTTGATATTTCTGTGGGTGTAGATCCTGTCAGAGGCGGGTCAAAATGGAAGAGGAGGGCCTATTGTGTATCTGCCAAATGATTGCCAAATCAAGCTTTTCCCTCAGTTTCAAACAGGTCTCCCTTCTTGTTTGAGGCTGTGGTTCAGAGCTGAGAGAAGCCTGTCTGGGAATGAAAACCAAAATTGTTTGGTGGTTTTTCAGATTTCGGGCTTATCTTTAGTACCAAAAGCTCCCAGAGCAGCTGCGTTTGTGTTCAAGGTTATAACAGGACAGAATACAGTGTTTCTGTTGAGACAGGCTCCATTCACACCTGCAGTTGAAGATTTCCCAGAATATGCAGCGTCTGCACTGGGAGTGGAATAAATCTAGCAAGTCTCATGGTACTTTGAGGAGAAACACGATGCGTAATTTCTGTGAAGTGATTTGCACATAAAGAGGCCAGTGTGACAGCAGGACTGAGTCTGTTTTATGTAGAAAATAAACCACATTTAAAACTTATGTTCCTTTCCAAACAATAATCACAATATCAGAACTGATTCATCATTCTAATTCATAAAATGATTATTTGTGCAAACAACTTCCCTCTTCAACAACAACTGACAGTCACTAAACAGCATGTAGTCAAGTAAACACAAGCATGTTGATGCAATTTTTAAAGATGAAAACAAGATGACTTAGAAATCTACCAAGATTAATCCTTATTGGTGGCATAAGCTTAATTTTTCTGGGAATATCATTTAACTGAGTACATAAAATACTCAGAGAATAACAGATAAAATGCCACAGATCATAATCCGGTAATGCTTATCATCAAAAGAATTACCAGTTTATTCTTAGGTAAAAGGTTAATTTAGAAATAACTCCACGAGAAAATAATTGGCAGGTTGTTCTAAAGTGAAAAATCATTCTCTTCTGCCCTGTATTGTTACGTAATTACAATTTTTAAAGTGGATATTGTTTTGCTGGAACTACCAGAACTTTCTGTTACACCACCAAAGTCCATTTAAAACTGAGCATAAATAAACCTCCTGTGGGAAGTACACGTTACTTGAGCCAGCCAACTCTGAATCACAGCCTCGGTCTCTTTGTTTTAATAAGGAAAAAAAAAAA
>JAQNCA010000028.1:13190387-13247564 GCA_029783725.1 Acanthurus tractus
TATCAATCTAAATATCAACGCTGCCTGATTCTCTGCTTCAGATATCAGGATGCCTGTTCAGCCCTATACTCCAAGAGCTTCCACCTTAACCACTAGACAGCTAATGGATGTCAGGTACACGCCACCAGCTTCAAGCCTGAGAAGATCCCCTGTGCCTTCCTCTGGGTCCATAAGTCCCTCTAGGGTCATTCCTATTTCAGTTGCAGGCAGAGCTCAACATCAGAGTCCTGCATCCAGAAGGGACATGATCTCATTCACCAAAGCTCGCGCTGCCACTTCAGCCTCTGCTACCACCAACACCACTACTGCCAAAGATAAACAAACCGACCAGAAAGGATATCAAATCAGTCCAGATGCACAGAAAGCAGCTGAGGTGGGGAACAAAGTGGAAATCAAACAGGTCTCTCAGGTAGAGAAACAAGTCAGTCCCATCAAGTCCTCGTCTTCTGAAACCAAATCAGTGAAAGTGGTGTCACCGCCCATGATGAGCCTGAGCATGAAAACTGAGACAGAAAGCTACAAGCAAGTGTCAGATAAAAAAGAGAAAAATAATATTGATGGAGGCAAGTTCAAAGATGAAGGGAAAACTGAGTCTAAGGCAAGCCCTCATGAGAAAAAGATATTAGACTCTGTGTCTGTAGAGGAGATCATTGAGAAAGTAATACCACCAGTCTCCTCAGGAGACTCAAAGGTTAAGTATCACGTGGAGAAAACTGAGCAGGAGGATGGCACAACTAAGACACAGATTGTGCTGGAGTCAAAGGTGGAAGAAGAGCTAGATATTTCCGAGGAATCAACACTGGATGAACTGCTGAGCCAAGGAGTCAAGAAGGTGTCATTGGAGGACATCAAAGACACAGCAACAGGAAGCATGATCAAGAACCTGCTAAGTGGCCTGCAGGGCGGTGATGCCCTGGGAAGTAAGTCTGTCAGTGTGGAAATCATAGAGGAACCAGTGGAGACTTTCAGCGATGAGGAGCTTGAGGTTGAAAAGAAGTCCAGATCTAGTTTTAATGAGCCCTCCACAACCTATTTTCAAATTGAGGAGCTAGAAAATGTTCCTCATGAAGCTCAGTTCCAGAGGAGTGATGTAGATACCATGAAAACCTCCATGAGGGATACAGATCATAGCAAGGGTGGATCTGTACAAGTTCAAGAGGTTTATAGAGAGAGTGATTCTTCATATTTCTCCCATGATCAAGAGCCTCATGAGTATTTTGTGTCTACACCAGATGATAATCTGTCTGAACCCGAGGAGGGTGGTGGTATTACTTCCTATGGTCATTATGGTATCTTAGATGATCTGTCAGATGAGAGGTATTATCAAGATGAAGGTCTTCCCCCTAGAAGAGTGATTGTAGAGGAAAGTGATGAATACAGGCCAATGTCAGGTGATCATTATGTCAAAGAGAGTTTCCCAGAGTGCATCATTGAAGAAGAGGTTCGTGTCTCCCCAGTAGTGCAGGAGTCAGTGCTTGAGTTCCTGAGAGAAGACTCTTTGGAGCCCAGAGAGCAGCTGAAAGGAGCACTACAGAAGCTACAAAGCTCAGTGTCTGGTCCACTGATGGAAGAGTTGGCTTTCTTGACAAAAGTTAGTAATGAAAGTCCTCAGAATGTGGCTGTTGATGTCAAAAAAGTGCAACAGTCCAGTGACAATGGAACCACAACAATAGTCGCAGAGCTAAATGTCTCTCAAACCCTGGAAGACTCAGGGCTGCTGGAGGCAGGGGGGGATCTATCTGATGAGCAGATCGTGGCAGCTCTCAGATCCTCTAACCTTGGGCTTGAGAAAGCCTTCCAGGGTGGGGCAAGAGGAGGATACAGCTTTACAGTCTCCAAAGAAGGTGATGTTAGTGAGGAATTTGGAGGCTCTACTAATGAAGGAGGGTCATCAGAAAAGTCCTTCACCTTCCAGATGGACGTACAGGGCAGCCATGCTGAGACAGCCTCAGAGCAAGAGCTGCAAGCTCCATTCATGAAGACCCCAGTGAAGATTTCTCAAGAGAAAAGAATTGCAACAGTTTATTTTGAAAGCCCAACAGATGATTAAGGCAGAATTATTTTCAAACTCAGTACTTGCCACTGTCATTTGTTGAGATGCACATACAGTAATGAGGTTGTTGGGATGCAACAGTCCATACAAAACATCAATGCTGTTTTCAGACACTGTTACAATGCTTAAAGTTTTACAGTAAATACTATATATCTAATCAGTTGTGCACTTATACTGACCTACTGTGTATCTTAATGTATCCAACTGCAACTTACTATTCTATCAGAATTAAGTAGGCCAATAATTCATCTAAAAATGAACCAGCTAAGTGCAATTTTTTTTGCCATTAACTGTGGCAGTACTGAGTTTTAAAATACTAAGTTCCAGCTAATATGGGCTAGCTTAAGCTAAGATAGTAACAAAGGTTTATCTTGGTCAATAGTGACTGAGTGCTGCACTGGTATGCATTAACCTTTTTACAGCTTGTAGTTTATCTTCAGAGAGGTTTGTTTATTCTTTCAAAATTTTTTTCTATTTTTGTACTAACCTGTGCTGTACAGCGTAAACATCCCGTTCTGCAGTTTGCAGCACCTCATCAGACCTACCATCACATCATGGCTGTGTCTGCCATGTTGTTGAATCTACTTGGTCAATGCTGAGTGTAAGCCAATATGTTACAGTTAAGAGTTATGAGATGCTGTGCACTGTTTGCAGATAGGGACTTTGTTTTGACTTGGCCACTGCAACCCAAAGGAATGGTTTTAGTAAATACTGTCGCCTAGAACAGTGTAGTTTAGTTTAAGCAGTAGTGAAGTGTAAAGAATATAGTAAAGCTTATAGCTAAGAGTGGTATAGTGGATGTAGAGAGGAATATGATAATTGGACTTAAGAAAGTTTTAGTTGCTGAAGTCATGGTTTAGTGCAAGTAAATGTGGTGTTTGGAAGTGGTTGAGCAACTAACAAAGTTAAGTATTTGCAGATGATTTAACTTTACTCACAAAAAATGTTGGAATACACATTATGATTAATTAGAAAAAAATAGTTGCCTGTTTCATTACCAAAGCCCAGTTAGATGGCCAGTGTATGTATGTAAAACAAGTTTGTAAAATTAATTTCTTTACATGGCACTCGTAAAACCCTATATATTATATACTTCTCAACATTTAACGTTTTGATCTGAAAAGTAATTTGGGAACCAGGAATTCAAAATGTTGACCTTAACCATTTAGAATTTTAAAAAATGGGCTGTCGAAGTAAATAGTAAAATGAATAACGGAAGAAGCAGCAGAATTTAAATGATTTCAAAGGATTCAGTGATTGCTTTCTTGCAGAAAGTAATCACATCCAGTTTTGACAAACAGTACGTCTTATCTGGACCCATTTACTTGAAGAGGTTTGTTAGTCATTGTTAGGTTGAAAGATTCACCAATACTGTAACATGAAAGTGTGTTCATGACCATGACTCGTTTTGGATGATCGTTTTCTGGCTTTCACTACTCAACAGGGCTTGTTGTATTGTGTGCTACTTGCAGAGACTAAAATGGTCCATTATAATTACAGTCTGGTTACACTTTTTGCACTGTGTCTTGTAATAGCTGCAAAATATCACTTTGTGGCTAATAAGAAATGTCTTCACAGATTAGCATAATCATTAGTGTGAATGCTATGCTTTTACCAGTGTGTTCATTTAAAGAAAATCTGTGAGTGGAACCTCAATTAAGACTTACTGCATTTAAGTACCCAGATATAGCATATTTTCATACACAATCTCATCCAAAATTGTAGTAATTTAAACAAAAACAAAACAACATCAGTGCACTTAAATTGTG
The DNA here is from genome assembly GCA_029783725.1 of Acanthurus tractus. Classification (NCBI taxonomy): domain Eukaryota; kingdom Metazoa; phylum Chordata; class Actinopteri; order Acanthuriformes; family Acanthuridae; genus Acanthurus; species Acanthurus tractus. The sequence goes on from JAQNCA010000028.1 coordinate 13,194,210, forward strand.
GTTTCGTAAGGAATCTCTTTCAGTTTACTTTATGTGTGTACACAGTGTTATCTGAATACCAAGTGGCATTTCCTAGCATTAAAAAAATATGAAAATCAGCCAAGAGAAAATGTATTAGTGTATAGAAACTGTTTAATTAGTCAAAATTTTAAGTATTTATCACCATTGATAGCCAATGTCATTGCTTTTATTGACATTATTTCCACTGAAAAAATAGCATTATTGAAGATCCCAGAATTTATATGGATATTGATTCATATCTCAATTAAAATCTATTGTGGCTCCGTATTCTGCGTGTGAGTATTTCTTCAAGCTAACTTATTTTTTTAAAATGCACAAAATAACACAAAATGGTTTACAAACAGTAGTATGACTGGAGCAGCTGAAGCTTAGTTTCAGCAATGGTGTGTTATCCAACAGATATTAATTCTCAAATTACAAGTATGTAAGCACTCAATGGTAAAACCAGCAAGGTTTTTGTAGTAACAAAAATAAAAAAGAACATTACATGAGTCAGACATGTTTTCAATTATTGCCACTGTACTGAACAACTGACTCAAGGTGAGATTTGGTTTTCCTTCTGCCTTGTCTCTGTTGTCTCTCTGCCACCTCTGGTGCCCTGAAAAAACATATGGTACATGTTGCATTACTAAAGCACAGGCTGTATTCTATATTGTCTGTTTTTTCATCCTTTTGCTCATCATTTCCTCTACCTCACTTATACTGTTACATAAAATTAACTGTCATGCAGAATTACCGGGCCAACATGTCCACAGCTTTTTGTGTAGCTTTTGTCTTCTTGTGTTGAGGGCCGTACAACAAACTCTGGATCTCCAGGCACTTTAAAAAGAAAACAACAAAAACAAAAACCAGAATAGCTATGAAAGCAGAGTGAGCAGCCAGTGGAAGATGAGAGGTGTAACTAATATTTAAGAGTGGAATAATCACTTCCTGGCAACATGTGAATGCACTAAACATCCAAAAATAACCACTGTCACTGTCCAAGGTTTAGATAACACCTGTGCCGGCTACTCGAAGTGTCAAGTTAACAAGGGGAATTTGCTAGATTTATAATAAGGACTCCAAACCAACAACCTAGGAATCGGAGGAAGTAAACTCAACAAATTTGAGGAGCGGCCAGAGCTATTTTTTCTTTCCACATTTAGTTTGTTTCAATTATATAAGAGGAATGAGCAGTGACTGTTAAGCTCTTTGAGATCAGAACATATTGACTAATTTAACAAAATACAGAAAAGTCTAAATTAACTACAAACAGATGTACTCTGACAGGACAGTGTTCAAACTGATGCAACAGACAAAATCAAACCCTGCCTAAAATTTGAGCAATCAGCAGAAACAACAAGAAGTGAATAGAACTTTGTTAAAGTAGAGAGAGAGGGGGAGTGAAAAGGTCCCTCTTCCTCAGGGAAAGTAAAACACTCTAATCTGGAACAGATCCCTCTGGCCTCTTGGATGTTTTCACTGTTGCTAAGGTTGATGTAATGGAAGGCCTTTTTTTCAGCAGCATACAGGGGAAGAAGAAAATGTCAAGTGTATGTTTCTGTGTGTTTATCCATGTTAGTTTTTTGGTGGATTTTATGTACTGTATCTACTGTATGAGCAAATCTTTCCTTTGGAAAACTAAATATAATTGCTCACAGTTCAGGTGGTGTCACAAAGACAGGAAACTGATGTTCTAACATATCTCCTCTGTGTCAGTGTGTTTTGGAAAGGTTACTATTCTGACGTGTAGAGAGTGAGCCCTGATGTACCCTGTCAGTGCCGAGGGGCACTTAGACGCCCCCTCTGCCAAAACAAACCAACATAGCAACCAGGCTCCTTTACTTACAGGCATGTCATTACTAGTATGAAGAAATCCCCTATTTACGTGTGCATTTTAGTATGTTTGACAGGTAGCGGCACTGAGCTCATAGGGCAAACATGCACTTAAACAAAAAATCATTACATAAGAAATAAATAAAAACAGTCACAATGAGAGGAACGTGAAGAAACATCTGTGAGAAACTGCAATTTTTCAATGCTGTGAGCTGAAAGACTTTGAGAATGTCACTTTTGTTTCAAAGGACATAATGGCATGCCACACTAATTGGGGTCAGTGTCCCTTTAATTGACAGCAGTTAGCAGACTGCCACTCTCTCTCCAAAGTCATGTTGCCCATCTGTCTGGCTCCATCCAAACTGAGGAAACACAAAGTCAATCTGTGTGATATTTTACACCAGGGAGGACGGCTGTGCACACTGCACCCTTCCAATATTAGCATGCGACTCTGATAGCACTGAGCTTTAGGGAGGATGACAGCGGAAATAGCTCATCTCAACATGACAGGGGCTCTTTGTGTGTATATTTTCAACAGTCCCCTCACTGGTGTACATGCACACACCCACTGACTCCTGGCCTTTTATTAAATCCTACTAAATACTCTGGCTGGGACAACGCCATGTTGATCACAGCAACTTCTGCTCTGTCCAGCATCTCTAATATTGTTTTACAGGTTCTAACCAAGACAAACATAAGCTGTGCTGTTTGTGTTCTGCAACTTTTAATTACCTTAGTCATGGTTTTGTGGGCCTGCTTCATGCCGCCCCCAGTCATCTCTAGACTTCCTATCAGCTGAAGGGTGTCAGCTACCTCAGCACTGAGGTCCCCGAATGCAGATCTCTTTGCCAGGAGGGAAGCTCTCTGCATCTCCAGACATCTCTGCAACCGTACATTGAAAAACAGGTAGATCATCTCTTGTCATCAGTGATGGAAAGCTACACCGCATTATGCATGTGGAATGAATCCCTATGACAATCACAAACTCTGAGGGGGTTTTCGTGGTGCTGCTCTCTGACCTAAAAGGGTGTGGATTAATGACACTGTGCAAAAATGGGAACATTACTTAGTGATACTATCTCAATGTTCTTACAAACGTGTATGTTCGTAAGTGTGTGTGTGCAACCTCTTGCTGGCCATTGAAGAGTAGGAAGCGACAGAAATCATCCTGGGCGGCAAGAAAAGCTTGATCCTCTGGACCTGCAGAGGCTTTGTATGCATGTAGACTCTGCTCGAAGTAGCGACCTGCAGAGTCTTCAGCACCATGGGGAACAAAAACACAAATGATGCATGCTGACTCAAATTAGCATTGTAATTAACAGAACAACTGAAAACACATGATACTGCAAAATCACTGCAATATGATTATTTTTCTAGATTTTTCAAACATGTTCTACAATTCTCTTTATGCTCTACATAACCAGGGAGTGTCCATATACTTTGAGATAGCTGACATGGGTGAATCATACTGACACAATTGACCTTGGACATGTCTTCAATTAGGCTATTATAAGTCTGGTTTCAATAACACCATCTTTAAGAATGGGACAATGGAAGATTCAAGTCCAAATTAACCCTTTGTGCACAAAGCTAAGGCTTGGCCTTTGTTCGGGAATAAACTCACTTTTGTGATGGGGGTCTGCTGCTGTAGAAAGGATGAGGGCCAGGCTGTGGGAGATCTGAGCCCCCTCCAGCTCCTCTGGGCAGTGATTCATAGCAATGGCATGAGCCTAGTGGAAACACCCACATGAATTATGACATATCAAATATCAACACATACAAGATTGGGGAACAGTACCTAACAACAACCCTTGGCATCATCTTTAAGAACCTTTATGTGTTCATATATTTGTTCTATCAGTTGTGAATGGTGTGTAAATACTGTGCCCCTTGCCTTGGAGAGATGTTCTTTGGCTCGGTCCAAATGACCTTTGTCCTGTTCAATGGCAGCCATGTCCCTATAGACAGAGCACAGTGTCCTGTCAGGCTGACCACAGTCCCTTAGCAGTTGCAGAGACTTCTCACACTGGCTCAAGGCATCTTCTAGTCTGTTCTGTCCCTTATAGACCCTATAGAACAGAAAGGGCATACAAATAAATAGCCCGTCAGAGACGGAGAGACAAACAAAGACCATGAATAGTTCAGCTTACTATGTAAGGCAGCAGGGAAAAGTAATAATTAAAGAACAACCTTTCAAATAGTTTGTCTGCATTCATGTGTTAAAAGCATTTGTGCTGCCGAAGTCTTCTTGAGCATTACACTACAACCATAATAATATAATATTTAAAATAAAAATCTATCTAATAACAATCATCATTTACAGTCTTGTTAGTGCACACTGTATACTCACAAGCCCTTTTCTTCATTACCATGAGCCTGTTTTACATCACTAAAGTAACCGCTTGGTCTGCAGCCAAACCCAGGCCCAGCAGAGTGATGAAGACTGCAGCTGAAGCCTGGTGTTGTGCAGACTATAATAGGGAAAGACTGCATGTTGCCCCTTTAACTGTTTTGATTGCATTCTTTCACAAGTCTCTTACAATTTCCTCTGGCACTAAAGGTTGCTCTGCTCTAATCCTTTTCACTTTTACTACAGTGTCTGACAGACAACTCTTGCAGTGTGTTCAGCTCTCATTCTGAGGTGTCATACTGAAAAAAAACAATGAAAACTGAACCTTAGTGTAGACTAGCTTAGATATCCTGTAATTTGTCACCAATCTGTACATGTGCTGTTGCTTTCAAACTTTTCAGTTTTTTTTCTAAAGCATACAACTTGGGCTTGGGCCTTTACAGAGCAATAAAGCAGAAAAATGGAGGGGGAGGATTAGACGATAGCTGCATGAACCACCGAAAGGAACTTGAATCCATCAGGCTACTCTGCTAACAGCTTCAAACCATCTAATGGACTCTAAATTTAATTCAGCTCTCAAGTCAAGGGGACGGCCTTTCTCAAAGGACAAAACACTCACTGCTGCACAATCTCCAGCTAAATTGCTGTCACACAGCGTTATGGAAAACCCCTTTTCACAAATCAGTCCTCCCACATACCCACTGTTCAAAGAATAGTTTGCGGATATCTGCACTATTCATTTACCTACAGAGCACACTCGAGTCAATCCATATATGCTTTCCAATATTATGAGTATGCACAATATGTTTGAGCTGTGTTAATTTCGTAAAACAAGTCCTGCTCACATCCCACATGAAATTGGGTTTCCAAGGCTCTGAGGTTAAATACCAGCAGTGCAGGTTACAAAAACTTAGTAAGGGTCAATTTCTTTGAATTTTTCTGTGAATCTAAGCTTATCCAAACATGCCATGATAGATAGAAAGAGTGCTCCGCCCTCACGTGTCTATGGGGCAGAGCACTCTTAATAACTGGGCAGGCACTTCAGGTCCTTTTAGGGCAGCAGCAATAGCCGAGGCAGAGCAACATTCCTGCATGGCTTGAGTCCTTACATTCTGCCTGCATGGACGAACCGAGACAATACCCCTCTATCCTCTCATTCACTCTGCTTCCTTACGCACTTCCTGGCAGAACGGTAACATGCCACATCCCGGTGAAACCTACCGAGAGTCCAGAGTGCAAGAAATTAATATAATTAAGGATTTATAGATGTGTTGCCAAGCAAGCCACACAGCCATCTTTTTCAAATAATTCCAGAACATAGTTGACGTAAATTTGCTTCGTGCTTTCCTCGGAAAATGCTACAGTGAGGCCAAACCAAAGTGAAAACAGAGGGACAGAAACACAAAAGCTCGCTTCAGCACAGCTCCATGATACTTTAAACTGATGGCATTCTGACTGATCTGACTTTTTATGTGTCCCTGAGGGAGATATGGGTAAAAATACTAAATTGTCTGTTCAGTCTAGGGTAATGACTCTCAATAATGGCTATTTACAGCAAAACCATGCTGGTTTTATTTCAGCCAACTAAATAGAGACAATTTTTCATCTGGAACAGGAGCTCCCTTTTTGGAAGGAAACCAAAGAGACTGAGTATTAGAAAACTACCACTGTTCTGCGTACAGCATCTAAGCTATCTGTATAATTTAGAGTACAACATGTATGCGAATTACAAGTCTACAGTATGCAATAATGATAAGGTATAGGACCACTGATTTTCCATAATAGCACAAACACTGTTAACTATCCGCATAAAAATGATTAGCAGAGAGCACATCTAAATTAGTAGAATGCATGATATTTAGGTGATAGATGGAGAAAATATTAAGGCTTCTGGAACAAGGGTTTCTGTGAATTTATTATTCAACGAGAGATCATTTTGAAAATTCAATCTCAAAATGTTTGCATATCATCTAAAATGTAGATTTATAATGGCAGTTTTGAAAAGTGAAGTCATCTTAGAAGTCACAGCCAAGACACACACAAACAACAAATTTAAGCCTTACAATAAAGCCTCTGTGAATAACAGATCCCACCTGGCTGGTCATAAGTGCACACCTTGAGTTTGAATCTAATACTGAGCAGAATGTTTGGACCAGGATCTATAAGGGAGCTGAGCTTAGGTTATTGTTCCAGGCTTTGGTGGGAACATTCCCCTCCATCACAACAGTGTTGACTGACAGAGCTTTTAGAAGCATGCCAAATTCTTAGTCATCACCCAACAAAAGAGATTTAGCAAGCTTACACACCAGCCAGAGTCTGCACATTTTTTCAATTACACACATCATGTCAACAAACTCTGACTCTCTGAAAAAGACCAAGATGAAATCATTTACAAATTCCTGTGAGTGTAGCTCACCTCAGCTGCTGATATGTTTGTTTACTGTTAATGCTGCAGGATGCTCCTTTTTAACTCGCAACATCTTCAGACATAGGATCCAATGTAAAGGGTCTATGCTTTAAAATTCCTCTCAAGACAGCTTCCATTGTGAGTGATTACTCTGATATGATCAGCATTTTCTTCAACATTGTTTTTCTACATAAAAAGTAAAAGAAAACTTGAAAAGAAGTGACAAGAGGCACATCTATTCTTTCTTCCTCACTTAAAACTCCTAGATCTATCAATCACAGTCCTTGTGCTCTGCCAATACTACTGCTTGTGTTAAACTAATCAGTAGGAGAGCTTTGCAAATTTGGCTAGCTAGGGAAAACACTAGAGAAAAGTCAGCACAATATTCAATGTTTGAACCTCTGACTGTAGCTCAAACATGTGGGACTGTTGTACAACAACACTGGCAACTAGCAGACGTACTAGAATGGTAACTTTTGTTCCCATCTCTTATCTATGCTGTTTGCTAACTTGATAGCTTGACACAGCATTTGTGGATGTGCTAATCCAAAAATGTGACTTTCTGCACTGTCATGTCTGCTCTGCACTACAGGTTTCACATTTTTTGCTTAAGACTGGCTTTCGAATTTGTGACGCATCCAATCTAACTAGTGTGATGTGTGTATGTATGTATTAATGTATGTCTCAAATTAAGTTTTTGGTTTGGGAAAGTGCACAAACATCTGTCCCCTCAGTAGAAAAATTTAAAAACACCTCACTCGTGACAAACTTTAAAGTCAGTATAGTTAAGGTCTGACAAAACAAAACATATTCTCACTTTTGGAAATATTATGAAAGCTGGAGAGAAATTTCACCTTCATGTACACAAACATTTTCAGTGAGACAATCAACTGTGTAGAGGTATCTCAGCCCAGCCCAGGTAAAATTAATCCTAATTTCCCGGTTTTGTTTCTCATTTTATTCACAGTGCTTTAAACTATGACATGTGGCTGCTATTTTTTATGTTGACAGGCCGCACAATTCCCAGACTATCAGTCTCTTCTACACTTGATGTCTGAGTCTGGTGTCTCCACCATAATCTGCTAAGTGTGTTGTTAATACCACCATCAGGAAATGGAACAGTGTGAAAAATAAACAAAGCAGCTGAAATTTAACAGAAATAAACGCTTTTACAATCTCTCAAAAAGTCACTCAAAATGTAAATAACTAAGTGTGATATGAGGTGAGGGGTTCACTTATTAAGAGGGCAGTCAAAGCTAAAGAAGAAGAAAAAAGGCAGATAGCACATGGAGAAATAGGAGAAATGCTTTTAAAAGGAGGCAGAATGCTTCTTTCTTTTTTTTAAATCAGTGCCTCTGCTTGTGCAGTGACCGGATGAGTGGACCTGCAGAAACCCCACCCAGCAGGTCTGTAAGCATCATTACCAAACACCCACGCTGGTGGCTGAGAAGACTGGACAACATCAGGGGAAATTCTGAATTATCTAGTTGTTCTTTATGAGAGAACATGAAATAATGGTGTTTTCATCGGCACAACTTGGTCAGCAAAAAACATTTCCTCTTTACAAACCATGAGAAAGGAGGCTTTCATGCGAATGTGCATAAATCTACTGCCATCTTGTGGCCATACCAAAAAGAAAGGTGCTGCATTTGGCACTGAAAGGGTTTGAAAACAAATAATACTGATAAATAACAACAACTGGTGAAAATGTCGAATCATCCTGGCTACACTCTGAATCCCCTCTGAAAATACGTGACCTGTCCGCAAATTGGGAATAGCTCCAAGTTATTTGGCTCATCTTGAACATGATACTGATAGAGTCACAGGAAATAAATAGAGCAAATCATCTGATTACCAAGTAGCAATGCCATAAAAAACAGAGTAGCAGCTGTTACTACGTGTTACTGGCTTCATACGCTCTATTAAAGCCTCTTATCAACTGCCTATTTACCTCTTTACTAAAATGACAACATATCCATTGTTTGCTGCAGCTAAAGAATATAAAAGAGTTAAAAAAAAGTTTTCATCACCTGAATAATCCAGAGAAGATTTCCAGCTCCGTCTTTAACTTATTTTCCTGGCTAATGTCACTGATTTGATGAAGCTCCTCAACAACTTGTTCTGCCTCCAGAAAAGAAGATTCTGCCTCTTTAAGAGTTTAACAGTCAAGGACTTATTTAGCTTCTAATCCAATTTGATAATTCTGTTAATTTCATACATTATTGTTAAACACATCAAGGTAAGGATATTTGGCTGTCAGCAGTGAGGCACCCCCTTGTGTGAGATGTATGCTCAGGACACAATGGAGAACCTCAAGCTTTTTTTCCCTGCAGGAGGAGACGGGGGAGCAAAAAGGCAGCATCTTTTTGGCCAAGGCCGAGTGCTCCTGGGCTTGCAGTTCCCAGCCTGAGGGGACATAAAGCCACCTGTGAGTGTAAATTAAACAGCATGCTAACTCTGGAGCATAATTTAACATAACACACAATTAACCAGACGGCATTAATTGATGAAAAATAACACCACATGAAAAATACTCTAGCACTTAAATGAATGCAAAACATTAACAGCAAATGGACTGATCAAAAAGAGCTGAAGTACTTGTCCATGAAAGATTTTAAACGAAAGATTTCAAATTCTAGGTGTGAAATAATTACCTTTGAACTGCATATATGCTTTAGCCAGTCTTGCATGGGCCTGAGCTACTTTCAGATGCCCATCCCCATATACGAGCCTGGACAGAGCCACACAACGCACCAGGTCCTGGATGCAAGCATCAAACTGCACAGATATGGAAAAATTACTTTCAGTAATTTTTTTTGTTATAGTAAATATTTGGTCTTTTACAAATCTGAGAGTCAATTGATTATTTACATCAAAAATCAAGCATTTAGCAGGTATTTGTGAGTTCCAACTTCTTAGAGTTGAGAATTTATTGATTTTTTTCTCTCTTACATCACTGCAACCTGGAAAGCTTACCTAATCTTATGTCTAATCAGGATCAATCAAACTTGAATAAACTACTTGGAGTACACTGATAAAAACAACTGGCATGTTGATACTTCAGAATTTACAATGTAAATGAGATAATTATTAGCTGTATCCCTAGTAGGGTGCATACATCTTGTATAATTCATGAATATGCATCAAGTTTGTAAACAAGAATAAAGCCTGCATAAAACTTGAAAAGCAACAGTGACTTTAATACAAACTCCTCACTGCACTTTATACAGTACCCACCTCTTGGTTACCTTCATGGGCCTGGGCTTGGCTGTCAAAGTGTTTGAGCTTTTCTTCAGGTGGCATCATTATAAATTTTTTCTTCGCATATCCTGTTCGCGAGGGACTTAACACATCAGAGTCACAGGGAGGAGATGCGTTCACGTCCCCGTCGCTGCTCCCCTTGCTGTCAAACAAGGTATGTCAATACATTTTTGAACGCATTTTGCAACCTCCTGGTTCCCACTATTAAACAGAGTTATACATAGACTTGAACACTACTTAAACGCGGATACTTTTAGGAGACGGTTATTCAGAAGTAAATGCAGTTAGCGTTAGTACTTTTTCATCCCTTCTATTTAGTGCTGTAAATTGACGTTGCTATTGATAATCTGCCTTGATCGATCCACGGGCTCAAACAAAGTGTTGGTAAGAAGAAGATATCACTTACTCAGTCGAAGACTCGGACGGTTTTGGTCGTGTTTTTGTCATAGTGTGCTCATCTGCCATTTTCTTAAAACAATCATTAAAGATAACATTGTTGGATATTATCGTTTGATTAATCTATTGATGTTAGCTAGCAACGTTGACCGCGCCATCTGCAGTTTGTGCTCTCGACGTTATCGTTACTGTGGTTACGCCGCGCGTGCTACAGAAGCTCGCGATCACAACTGCTGCCAGATTTTCAGTTTATTTTTAATTTTTTTTTTTTTAATTTTCTTTACTTATTAATATTCAGGCCTTAAATTCAACTCTAAAACTGACTTACGGGAGCTAAGTAAGCCTACTTAAGACAGACTGTTGCGGGCTGTCGCTTTAGGACTGGACAGGAGAATTCACATGGACATTTCCTGAAGATTCCCAGGAACACGGTGAGAAGGAAGTAGGGTGCGTTCAAGAACCGTGCTGTTCTGGAAAAAACCCCCAATTAGAAGTCTGTATTTTATGGCATGATTGTCTGATTACACCTTATATTGTCAAGATAACACCGAGCAGTAAATCGCAAAAGCTGTAAACACGTCGAACATTTTTATGTAGGTACATATCCTAAGATGCAACGTTAAAATATAACTGGGTGGCACTGATCCCGGTAGTTGCCAAGAAATCTGTGGGCACTGTGTGGCAACCGAGGGTGAATAAACTGTTTTCTGCTCATTTAAAGGACGCACTTCATCCACACGTTTTCACTTATGTTGCCTTATTGGACACTATCACAAGACTGTGTTCAATATTCCCTTCTGACTGTTTCTCACTTGATTAGGCGGGACAGATTAGACCATTGCAATTTTAACACTTTAAAAAAAAATCCCTGCTAAATAAATAAAATAAAACACTGCGAGTCTCTCATCTCAGACAAACTTTGAGTCTTATTAACCAGATAGCAAACACCTGCCTGGCTGGGTGTGCAGGACCTTTGAATACCAATTGTCTGTGAATATGCAGCTGTAGAGCACAATAACTGACATTATAAAAGTCTTGACAAAGGCCATGCTGTCTGATCTTAAGTTGCTGTCTTGAAGAGGGCCCCTGCTTAAAATCTAGTAAAAAGACCTTCATTTTTGCAGTTTCCTCTCACACTTAAAAAATATTTTTAATTTCTGTTAATGATTTAGTATACAAAGAGTCGGATAGTATTCTAGCAAAAGACAAAACAAAAACAAAAACAAAAAACAACCAAACACTTAAAATATAAACAGAGGGAATAAATGTAGGGGTCGTGATCTTGTTGATCTGGCCATGTAGGTTGGAATACTTGATTCTGTCAAAGCAAAAAATGACAGCATTAGAGGAAATTCTTACAGCATTACACTATTGGTGGTAAAAGTAACTGTTGTATTAGTATTAAAAGAAACCTTTGGATCGTGTGAACAGAAATAAAATCTTTTTAAACTGTGGTTTGTGGTGTGGATTTTGGTCTTTTTAAATGCAGCCAGAATTATTAAAATGAGTGTATGCTTGCCATTGTAAGAACTCTGTTATAAACATGTGAATTGTAGTATTACATTATCTCCACAAGATGTCAGTATAGCAACAGAAGAGTAATGGTCTTAGATTTACTGCAGGTTTTTCAGCTGTACTTCAGGGAAAATTGTGAGGTTGTTGTACTCTCAAGAAGCGACTGCAGGGGTTTTGGCCCCTCCTAAGGGCATGCTCACTTCAAAGTGTTAAACTGGCAATAGGCCCATGTAAACCCAAGGGCTCATCCTTATTTTTCAGTATTATTCAAACTGCATCTTCAGCACTTATCAGACCATTTGTTTCATGTTTTGTCAGACCTCTGAAGTTGTTACTTATTCTTAGTAACCATAATTCTGTTATCTGCACATGCCAACAGTCTGAAAAATGGTATAACAAGAACATAATTTTTCCTGTCAAGTATTTTATGAGGACAGGTAACTGCAAGGCTCATTAAATCAAATGCATCAGGATGAATAGAAGAAAATTCTGTTGTGCTTTCAGTAAATCAAAATCATCTTCCATAGAAACTGGGGCCATACATTCTCTGGATCCTTATTGGTTTGCATACTGTATGGGAGTGGCAACATTGCCCTTAAAGTTGTTCAAAGTCAACTGCTAATAGCTCATTAGTTTTAATGGGTGGGTACTAAATGGACTGTAGTACACAGGTTGAGAGGTGCCACTCAGATGGAATGGTAAAATGAACCTAAAAGATGTTCTTTTATGGTTTTGGAAACCTTTTTAAAAGAGCATGTCTTTGTACAGTGTTTACTAATGGTTTGTGGTTTTCTGAAGCTACACTGCTCACAGGCTCTGTCGTCTGTCCAATACAGTACAAAGAAAACATATAAACTTTCTACAAAGCAACACGCTCTCCCTTCTATTTAGTTACTTTTACAGCAAAGAGTTCAGTATTTATTTCAGTGCTGCTGTACAATGTTTATCAATTTAATGGATATATTATTTTTATAGTTGTTATGATCTCAATTGTATGTGGGGATGTAGATGGAGAACTGTAAGGTTTCTTAGAATTAAAATAAAACATGGTTTTAGAAATACAAATAAGGAATACCTGTGCTTCACATCATTCTGTGCTTAGACATTCATGCTATATGCCAATAGTGAGAGGAGGAAATGTACATTTCCTTGTGAAAATATCCTTTCTTACATCAGCGCCCAAAATCCATGCCAAATAAACAGAAGTAACGTCTCTGTGGCCGCTTTGAGAAATTGGCCTCCAGAGACAGCTTTCTAGGTTAGTTTATTCTGTATCGGGCTGGCAGTATATGTACTGTCACCACTTTTAAACTGGGAGCACGGCATATTTTGTGTGCAAGACTGCCTAAGATAACTTCTTATGGCTCATTGGGATGGCTGCTGCCGGTTGATTCTGGCAGACCATGAGACAACCCGTTTATTTGTTTGTTTGTCCCGTGAGTTTTTGGCTGGCCATTCATGGCTCTGTTTGGCCCTGGTCCCTGTTGGGCTTCTATTTCTGAAACCCAAGTGGCTCTTAATGAAGCTGGTAGGGTTGGCATGGGCCCTCAGCAAACCCAGGCCTGATCAGACCCTTCTTCTTCTGCCTTGGCAGCCACACTCCATTTGCTCCCTCTGGCTTCCTAATTTAGTAACGGTGGGTAAAAATATGTGCTAACGAACAAGGTCTGGTATGTCAGGCTGGCGTCCAGAGAAGAGGGAGAGAGGGGAGAGGGGGGTGAGGAGAGACGGGAGGGAGAGAGGGGGTGCTGTTTTCACTGCAGGCACCCAGCGACAGAGGCAGAGTCACTCAGATGTCTCTGACATCTGTGTGTTTGTGCGTACGCGTAGACATTCAAGAGTGTGTGGGGCTGGACGATGAGAGGTGGAGGGCGAGCACTTAAAATGTTTCACCCTGGCCAAGCTCCGTTCAAACACTTCAAATCATTCCTCTGTTTCAGTGACGTGCTTTTGGAGTTGAATTTCAGACACTATAACATATGACATACATTAGTGTTTTTTGGTTATTTGAAGCCTTACCGTTAATTCACTCAATGAAACATTAAACTAAAAGAGCAGCAGAGATACTTAAGCATGCACAGTTTACTCTCTACAGGCCTGCTGTTGCATCAATAACTGTTGGTACAGTTCTCTAGTAAGAAATGCGTTTTTAAAGGTTAATGAGTTATTAGGTAGTAGATCCATAATGCGCCATTTGTTCAAACAATGTTCGGTTTGCTGGGTGGTTAAGCTGGACTTTTTAACATTAAGTAGGATGAGCAGAAACATAAAAGTTGAACAGAGCATAACTGTTTGAATACTTGAAAATCCATTGTTGTTTTTAGAGTGATTTTTGGCTGCTGTATATCCGCCTCCAGTGTAACCTGCCATGCCTTTTATCTCCCATTTCAGTTCTTTAACAGCGCTCCTCCAAGTTATGACCCCTCCTCCACTCCTCTTTCTGGAAAAGAGCTTCAGAGAATCCAGACCATAATCCAGGTATTACTTGAAAACTATGACACCTATAAATTATGAAACCTCAGTTAACATTTAGGGTTGTATGCATTTGGTTTTGAGCTGATGCGTTGCTCGTTGCAGATTACAGTTGAATATCTGTGAGGGCTTACTGGATTTGTAGGGTTACCCTTTTACATGTGAGCTGCTGAGCTTCCTGGTTTAACTCTTTACATAGTACAAACCATGCAGCGGAAGAAAAACACGTTTTTAATGTATGTTTACCTTATACACCTCAGACTTTCAAAGTTCCCCATTTTCCATGGACCAATTCCAACATACATCTCAGGTGAATAACTTTAAAGAGGCCTTTTCAGTGGAGGACTGAGGAGAAGTGGTGCCATTACATGTTCTTGTAATCATACCATGTTCCCAAATATTTTATTCTAAAAAAATCTTTTCTTCCAAAAATGCCTGGCTTGCTTTGAAATTATACAAAAATGTTAGCCCGTATGAAACAATTCAGCTTGATGGCAATGAGAACTTTTCATTAGTTGTTTTGTGCATGAGAAAGTCCACTGCCTGAGATGTGAGTCTTGTGCTTGCTATTGCTTCATTTTCATCTGTCAAGACACTCGACCATGGAGATCTGCCCCTAAGCACATTAGCACTTGGCCTTCCTGTTCACAGTTTAAGAGGCTCATGGAAACCTTGTCAGCTTCGCTTGTAAACCCAAAGCTTTAGGTGAAAACAGAAAACCCTCTTGTCAGTTGGAAGGTGTCAGCAGCAGAAAACCCTGAATTCACAGGCGGGATAACAGCTGCTTGATATACGATTAAAGCACGTTTTTATCTATTCATTAAAAAGAAAACTGGATTCGCATATTTAGTCAGTCTACCTGTGTCTTGCATATAGTTGCATAGCCTTTGGCTTGTGCTGAACTTGCAACACAATTGTGCGGTCGCAGATAACAAACATAGGTAACGAACCACACTTTCCCCAGCTCTTGCAGGAACACTGTTATCACGTGCAGTGCCATTCACATGGCATTATTGTCATCACTGAGCTGAATCAGAAATGCAGTTAACATTTTAAACATTTAGGAATAATTATCACACATTATTATGAGTTTAAAGCCATATAATGTGTTTTTTCATATCATTTAAGTTTGAAAGAAATGTTTTTTTCTCTTCAAACAATATTGGAAAAATAGCATACATTTGCTAAACTATCTCTTTGGAACTATTACAGCAGGTCCATAAAGTGATCATTTGTTGTTTGATTGTTCACATCTAGTTTGGGTTAACAAGGCAATTGAGACTAGATATAATTATGTCTTAATGTAAAACTGTACCCAGCTAAGTGCTTTACCTGCCAACATGGGAATGTGCCAGCCTTGCATAACAAGAAAACAAATTATGAATTCAGTTCTGAGATAAGAGAGTGCCTACGAACTAATTTACAATTTCAATCAGCAAGAGTCATCAATCATACAATGCTCATAGTGTGTCACAGTTATTGCTTAAGACCACAAACTAGCACCTAACTTTTGTACAGCTGTCCCCACTTCCTGTGTTAGTTAACCCACAGACACCCACCCCTCAGCAATGAACATTAGCCCCTTTCTTAGCAAATAGTATTTAGAGGAGGAACTGATAAACAGTAAACAATGTGCCATATTTTCATCTACTTTCTATAGCAAAGTAAAGCACTAGAGCTTGAAATTCTAATTTTTGCAGGAATATGGCAAAATCCTATAGCTGTTAAAACGCATTAGTGGTTTTCTGCTTTAAGAAAGTTAACCTACTCTGACTCACAGCAATGAGACTCACAAATGTGCTGTTGTCCTCACAGCTGCTACGCTTCAGATAAAGCATGTTATTTGTACGTAGAATAAGAAATTGTTCCTGTACTGAAATCACAGTATGGCTGCAAGTAATGTGTCTGTTAAGACGCAGAAAAAAGCCAGGCGCCCCTTCCTTTCAACTGACTGAAGCTGTCCACAGCAAAGACATGATAGGCACGGTGCGATAATATAAGCTCTATTTCCATCCAGCAGCATCTTTCCATGCCCGTGTTTTGTTTAACAATAGTTTTGTACTCAAATGTGAATTATTCTCTGCTATGGCAAAGAATTAGAATGGCTTAAACTTGTGTTTATCCTTACCCAAACCTTGGCCTAATTTGAAGCATATGCGGAAAACAAATCTACTATTGTTTCACCGCTAAAGCTTCTCTTCTTTCCATTCAGTGTCAAAATCAAAGATTACAGAAAGCTTTGGAGGTGATAGTGCCATTCTTTGTTTAGACAATAGTGCACTAAACCAATAACTGTGTTTTGTGTGCCGACAGTGTGTGCATTCCTTTATAACTGCAGTTTAGCAGCGCTGTGACAGGGAGATATGTGTATGGGGGGAGTTTTGTCTTCTTCAAACAGCCGTGCAAACTTGCTGCTAAAACGTGGATCTGCAACTGTTTGCCAGACATTTCCAAAATTATGTAGAGGGGGTTGTCAGTTTTTCTGCACCCTCAGAATGAAAACACTAATACAGAGACACACACACACACGCACACAACGATAGCACGGCTGAGGACTTCCCCCAAAACAATGAGAAGATGGAGCAGCTCCTTAGCGTTATTACACTGTGGTCTGGCCTTGCACACCACAGAATACTGCAATATTCAGTTAATTGTGCTTATGTCTCAGAGGAGTCAAGCATACACATGTTTCACCTTCTTCTCTGACTACATGTGTTAAATGCGCGGCATCTGTCCAGGAAAAAAGAGGCAGAGAACCTCTCCATCCAAGAGAACATCAGTTTTTGTAGTTATGTGAATGTTGGATTTTCCCATCTCACTGTATGTTCAGATTGTATAGTTCCTGGAAACAAACTGTGATTTTCACATAAATAAAATAGACTTAGCTTGACTTTATGGAACATATAATCTGAGATGCATACTTAATATCCAAAGAGTTAGTTAGTCATGTTTTGAATTATTTGTTCTGATGATGCAATGAGAAAACTGTAAAAATGTCACTTGTCCACAGACACTTTGAGATGAATGCTTACAGCAAAAGAAACTGATGCCTTCAGCTTAAAGCTCAAATCCCTCACACTTAAATCCACAATATATAAATTCTGCTGCTAGGGTCTCTCACTCAAAACAAAAGATGTAGTTTGATGACGTAAAGTAATATGGAATCATGGGATTTGTTTATATCATTGTATTGCAGCCACCATTGCAGATGAAAATCTATCTGACTGACTCAGGCAGGAATGTTCTTAGAAGAGGCAACACTTTAAAGTTTTATTCACACTTTTTTCATTCATGGTTGCCGATTTCCTTCCTCGCTCTCTGATAAGTGCAAAAGCAAGAGACAGGTGGCGAAATGAAACACACCCTTAGCTTGACTAAAGGGACTCATTCTTTGAGTTTGAACATTGTTGGAAACATATGGGATAATGTAAATACACAACTCACCAAATATATCAAAGATATAGTTGTTTTTAGAATTTATAAGACTGAAACATTGCGTATTAAGTTTAAGACTTGACCTAACCACATTTGAGCCCCCACCCCACCAATAATATGCTTCCAAAATAAATGGAATATTGAAAAAGGGGTTTTCACTTATCTTTGACTATGAATGGAAATAAGAGGCTAAATGTCTGCCTGTGGTTCTCTGACCTTTGTAGCTCCTCTGCTGACTTGGTTCAGGTAGGTGCAGGTTGTGTGATGCAGTGGTATCAATAATGGAAGAAAGGCAACCCCCTCCCTCTGCCTGCTATGTGGGTCAGCGGAGGCTCTCGGTGGATGGGAGAGATTGATGAAGAGCACCAGGGAGAGCGTCAGAGCGCCTACCTCGCAGTGCCGCAACCCGAGCCGCTCCCCATGCACTTGTTCTGAAGCCCCCCTCCTGAGCTGCAGTGCCTGGCGCTCTTTAAATGACCTTCAAATTAGCCTTATTTTTCAGGGCCCCAAACCCTTCAGGGTTCTTCCTGGAAGGATGGTGGGCCCGGCTCTCACTCTCGTTCTCTGCTTTGTCTTTTGTTATCCTCTTGTTGACCACAGATGGAGTCGAAAACAACTGAGGAGAAGAGCTTGTGCAGCAAAGGTGACTGATTTTCACTCCTGTTGTGTCTCTGATGAAATCAGACAAGTGAACTGTTATGTGTTGCAGATTATGCAATTACACTCACACACACACGCACATGCACACGCACGCACCCACACGCACACACTCACGCGCACGCACACACTCATGCGCACACACACACGCACACAAACACACAAACACACACAAACTAAACTTTTTACCCTTTTATTACACCTTCTCTTTCAAACAAATCCAATTGTCACACATCCTCATTTCAGAGTCTGCACACGATGATACATGTGGTGTTTTGAAAGGTTCGTGTGCGTGACGGTGGATGGGAGTCACAGTGGGATCTTTCTTCCACTACATCACAGAACAACACTCTGTAAAGCCAGCCATCCATCACTACAGCTGTGGCTTATGTACACACGGCAGGTCATGCTGGTCCTCTGTCCAGACCTGATGCAGAGCTCTTGATTATCCATTTGCATTAAGAGAATCACCCCTCTCTAATGGAACTAAATGACTCAGACGGCTGCAATTTGTGTGGTTATGCTTTGCTTTTAATGGAATGGCTAGCTGCAAGTCTTTGATTTACAAACTTTTTTCAGCAATTTTCAGGCTGATTTGCTCACAATTTAGGTTTATTATGGAAAGACAAATTCCCTAATCTCATCTCTCTACACCTGTGACAAAATGTGGAGGGCTAAGAAGCTCCTCGCAAACTCACCCCACCAATCAGCAGCAATCTACAGCAAATGATGGAAACACACACTTGTGTAATCACTCAGGCTTTGAAACTGTTAGCTGAAGATTAGCTGATGTTGTGAACGTTCCTCTTAGCTGTGTGTATAGTGGAACATTGCAGCCTATAAGGTGACCTTTTTTACAGTACAGCACAGGCATGTGTTGCACCCTTTTGGGAAAAGCTTTGACTTTTGTTTCATTTTTATTACACTTGGGTTAACCCTGACCCCCGAGAAGACAATACACCTCCACACAATACTGGTATTATAAATTTTATTCATGCAAGTGGCAATTTGTCATGGAAAGCTTTTTAACATCCTCCTCTTTTTTTTTTTTTATAACTGACCTTGTGCAGGATAGTGCATGGAAACTTTTACCTCACCCAGTGAAGATAACATAGTGATTGCACAACAATCATAAACTCCCCTGGAGGTAAGAACAGATATTTCTTTTCATGATAAATATTATTGATAAAGGTAAATAGCCAGAAAATTTGGATCAAAATTCAAAGCAGTCTCTTCTCTCTCCAGGTTTCCTCTGCTTGCTTTTGACACTCTGCCAAACATTTGGAGCTAATTTTCCCGCTATTGTGATGGAAAGTCGACAGGCAGGATTGTAACTCACAGGCGGCGAGAGAGTTAGAAAGCAAACATCAAGGGGAATCAAAGTTGGAAAACATAATAAGTCATCGCGTTAGCCGTAGAGTGAAAGAGATGGTGTGAAAATAGGCAAGAGGACAAGCAGAGGTGGGGCATGACTGATGGCTGGGTAGAATGGGGGCTTGTTGCTCCAGAAGGGCAAACCTGGCCTGATTGATTGGCTAGTATTTCAGAGAGGCCCCCGTACCCATTTGCCTATGATGCTAGAATGCTTTGGTAGCATTTTGTGAGAGGTGTAAAGACAAAGGATGAAAAGCAGCCAATGGGAGAGGAAAAATTATTAAAAGAGAATTAGGAAAAAGAAAGTATCATGACATGGGAGGAGACCATTATAGTGTTTTTATTATTTGAGCTGAGTGAGTGCTGTTTAGCTTCTGAATCTTCTATTTTATAATGGTATCCTTTCATTTTATAGGAAAATGTGCAGATGTTTTATGAACTGTTTTGGTATTTTAAGTACTTTCAGGGCCCCAGGTCACATATGGTGAATGAGTATTGCACTCACAACAGACGACGAAGTAATATCATTGAAAAAAAGACCAATCTTAAAGTATCTATATCAAGACAGCAATGTTTATACAATATATTAAGGGTCTTCATTCATGCTAGCAGCACTTAATGATGATACTTAATACCAACTTCAGTATGCTAACATGTGTACCATCAACACAGGCTGCTTTAACTTTTTTTATCATATTCACCATCTTTAATTGTCTAGCTACATAATTAGTGCTAAATGCACAATGCAGCTCCTGCTAATAAATGCACTTCGAAAGGGTCAAAGTTGTTACATGTCATCCTGAGGGGGGCATACTTGCAACCTACCCAATGGTTGTTCAGTTATATACCTAAAACCACAAAAGTCAACCTGCTGGTGCCACCAGAAATAAATTTAGGGAACCATTGAATACAGCAAGATCGATCCTACTGAGTAATGCCATGTCTGCACATGGCAATCCATGTGATAGCTGTTTTGTTCTTTTATTCTGGCCAAAGTGCTGGACCGATCTGCTTTTGAACCATCATTGCCGCTAGAATGGCTAAAAAGATGATTTTTGGTTTATTATGCTTTACATTTCTCTTGTCGACTTAATTTTCTCTAGAAGCACTCTTTCATTACATTATTATAATGAGAGGCTCATGTACTTCGAGGGTTTGTTGCATTAAACTTCAAATCTAATCTCCCCAGTCTCTCCTGAATAGTGGATGGCTCTGTTCCATGAACTACAACAGAAAGAAACACTTACGTTTGGAATGTGCTTCACTGAAGAGCTTTTCTCCATCTGGATAGTGGGGTTGCTGTTTCCTGACTGTTAATATCTATCCAGAGAGGTTATTACAGAGAGAGGGATATCATGGTGCATTATCCATAGACATGGTATAAAAACAATCATGGAAATGTACTGAGCACTTTGTAAGAACATGACCAGCTGTTTGGCTGTTTTGAATGAGGAAAGAGGATACATGCTGCTTCCACGTTGCACTTTTCCTCTGCTTTTGCCTCTTTGAACTTACTTCAAACATTAGTCAGTGTGTGTTTAGTGTCATGCCAGCCATGTGGATGGCATATGCTAACATTGCAATTGGGCTTGCGGGTTTTACTGTAGGTGTGTGTGGTGTCCAGTAGCTCTTGGTTAGAGCTGTAACTTTGATGTGAGGTGGTGAATGCCAGTAGTGGAAAGGTGGTGACTGAGGTAAACGTGCGTATGGAAACAATTCAGACACAAGCGGTGTACAACAATAGCCACATGAAAGGCCCCTTTGTGGGGCTCTGCAACCTTACAGATGGTCAGCTTCCCTCGTCCATTAAATAATAACAGTGCTCCAATCTCTCCCCGGGCCAGATGTGCTGAATCTATGATGCTAAATGGAAACAAATCAGCAAGGCTTTGCTCTTTAATTGAGCACTGGAGTGTTTATTTTCTTGAGACTGTCATAATAGACTTCAAAATTCCCATAAAAAGTCAACTGCGAGGGCAGATTAGCCCATTTAGCACCTCCAGACAGCATTTTCCACATGAGACGAGTCTTAAGTGCAGTTCTGCTGGTGGCAAGACTTCCACACGGGACTGTCCGCATGTTTAGTCACTCCTTATTTCTGCTCTGTGATCTTGCACTTAGAAGGACCCCTTGTAAAAGCAGCCGTCGCGGGGAGGTCGCCTTGACATCTTTATCATAATTGCCCTAAATACCCCCATTAGAGAAGCTAGCCAGTATCCTCAATAACACTAGTCATCCCTGGTAGCACTGGTGCATCTAATTGCCTGGGCCTTTTTTGAAAGATTGCCTGACATCAGCACAGCTCCCTGTGGGCTGGCCCTCTTCATTCTCTGCCCAGCAAAGCATATCGTTATCGCAGCCAGCAAAGAGACCCGGCCTCCCTGCTCCTGGATAATTAACTGTCTGGCTTAACTGCATAATGGAAAAAGGAACATTGGAGGTGTGGTAGTTATTCAGGCAGGCCTTGGAGAAGAGAGACATAAGACAATACTGGGGTCATCAATGCTTGCCATTTTTCACTGAGATGGGCGATTGTATAGAAGGATAGGGAGTCATATTGTAGGCAGAGGCTGGTTATGGAGGATTTGCTTCATATGATAATTAGGCCCATATGCTAATTGCAGAGGTTGATGAATTTCCTCAACCCATCTCTCCACTTCAGAGCTGGCTCCCTTATCAGCCGTCCCCGACGTCCCCTACTTCAAAGGCCCAAACCATCTCCACCACTTTATTCGCTCTGTCTCTCTCTGCTACACAACAACAGTCTCCATAAGTGTGTGCAACCCCCTCTAGCCCCCCTTCAGAAAAACACAGACAAGCGCAGCAACAACAGGAGGGGGAAGTAAGGGGGCGTCTGCCGTTGTTTGACATTTACAAGTCTCTTAGTAAAATGCATGATGCACATCCTTGTGAGTGTGTGCGCGCAAGTGTAATTAGAACACGGCAGGCATGTGTTTGTCTTTGTGTTGTTTGTATGGTGGAGGTATCAAGGACAAGTGCATTAATGAGCACCTGGAGAGGAACAGCTTGTGTCTCCTGGTTAGTGTGACCGCGAGCAGGGCGCAGACTCCTTCACTGACTCAGATGACGTGACTGATGGAGGGGGAGGTTTCTGTCAGATCTGGGGCACTCCCAGGAGCTGCAGTTTGTCTCGGCTGACAACAACGCTCACCAAAGGGGCCCCCATCCCACACATCAGCTGTAAAGGTGAGAGTAGATGTTGTCCTTCCCACTGTTCTTAAAGTCCTACAGCTCCTCCTTTTCAAAACTCTTGTTTTCTTTCACGTGTCCTCTCTCGATATCCTGTATTACCTGAAAGTATGACATGTAAAGTTGGAGCTACAAAGTGCTCAAACAGAAACATATATAATAAGTCATGTGTTCATGGCACAGAATGGTTCATGAATTAAAAATGAATTACCTCACTTTCTTTAAACCTTGACTTTATTTTATAAAATTTCAATCAAAACCTTGATATCTCACATAAACCACCGATGAATGATGTCCATAAACTGCAGTTTTCATACCAAGACACACATATAAGATGTTACCCCTGTATTCTGTTTTATTTTTTTGATGTGTTTCATCTGCAAACGTTAAACCATATCATCATTATCAGTTTGGACAAATAAGAAAGAAATAAATACCCCCCATATGTTTTCTTGAAATTTTCTGAATGGCAAAGGAACAAAGAGATAGAGTCATGTCCTCGGTTGCATATGGATTAAAGAGGATGCATATGGAACCCGAGATCTGAGACAGCAGCTGGATTTTAGAGATTGGCATTGCTTAAAAGTGCGCTGAGATACTAAGTTCAGTCTAAATTAAAAACAAAGTTCATACAGAGTCATCCATAACACTTAACAAATACAACTTTGTCTTTGTGCTGTGACACTGACAATATCTGCCTTATTAGAACTGTTTTGAGGTATTATAATAGAATTATATTCACACTGATAATATAATCATATTAACTCAAGTATCTCACATCCTCATCAATACACAACACAACAATGCGCAGTCTTGTTTCCTGCAGTAGCTCTGACATGAAATACAGCAATGCGCAAGCATCTGTAGCAATGTGTTTAGACTCAAACTAATGGCTTTAGCCTGGATTTGTTACAGCGCATGAAGAAAATGAACAAACTACTCATTTAGAGCTCTCACTAGATTCTCATTCAACCAAGATGTTTTATGCAGCTTAAAGTGTGTTATGGTTTGGGTTAGGGTTAAAGCACTGAAGTCACACAATAACACAAACAAAGTAACCCATCAAGGCAGCTGTAGACCAGCAACTCTTCTGTTCTGTGAAGTAAAATTACTGTTTTTCTCAAAAGAGCCTGGTGGCTTTGACACAGCATAGAAGACGGAAAAAGCTTTATTTTTCTATCAGAAAGGACTTTCTGTGAATACTGTGAAAGTGCTGTAAATATAGTGTACACTAAAACTGATATTGATTTTTCTTTATTTCTTCTTATGTGGGATTTTTTTTTAAGGTAGCTAAAATGTCTTTTGCTGCTGTTCCAATCCATTGTCGTTCATCGCTCAGCTTCCTGCACCAGTAATCATGATGGCTGCCTCACTTGGGGGGCATGCAGACCACCATCAATTATAATACACTGACCATGGGTTAGTACCTCATGTAACCCCACTCAAAAAAAAAACAAACACAGATTAGCCCTTTAAAGCTTATGACAACTGGCCAATCTCCATCTGCTGATGAAGATCGGGTGATAAGACTGACAGGTCCGAGCAACTACTGAGTGAACCTTGTCCTTGTGATGAAAGAATGTTGTCAACAACAAAAAGATATTTGTCTTAATTAGCCTTCTGCAATGGAAAGTGACTTAAAAGTAATGACAGATACTTCACATATACTTAACTTCACACACAGTGAAGTTTTACAAGTTCTTTTTTTGAAGTGATGGGTTTTCCAGGTTCTAGTCCTCTGGTGTCAGAGCTGCTGGTTTTATGGGTACAATGGCCCCACTACAACGGCTTCAACACATGATACTCGTCACGGTAGAACATCTCTTCAACTATTAGAGAAAAATGAAGCTTGGAAAACTGGAGAAGCCTACCACATGGTTCTTCTTTTCTCGACAACTTTTCATTGCCTACTTTAGTTCAGAGCACTTGGCTTCGGCGAGCTAAACGCTGAGACAGGAAGACAAGGCTCAAGGTGTTGAGACCATTCTGCTTTAACTTGAGACAGGCCTTTGAAGTAAAAAGTTCTTCATGCAGTCAGACTAAACCAGCAAGGTTGGATCTATTTTAACTAGTCTGTGTCAGTAGAATGGTGTTTGAAATTTGCAGAACTGGTCTGTATGCAGAACTCTTAATGCTCAGAATGTCTGCAGACTTTATAAGGTTATCAATACGGTAATTTCCCCAGGCAGTTACTGTATTGAAAAGTCCCAACCGAGTTCATGGGGACATTTATGCTTGTGTTACAGCTGCACGTGTTTATCATCTTCCACCTCAGGCTCTTTCCACTGAGAGAAGGATGCTGGCTAGGGTGCAACTCTGCAAATCCCACCTGGATGTGGCATTAGTAATAAACAACCTAGGGGCACGGCTGCCACCCATTCTCTTTTCACTCCCAGCGCTCCTCCTCAAGCCCCTTCAATGCTGTTTATAAGCTCCCCGAACAACGTCTAATTTGTGTCTTGATTAGTTCCATATACGTAAATTGTGTGTTGTTTCTTAAGTAACTCCATGGGTAACATTTGACATGGCTGTTTCACCGCTTGCTCTCCTTTTCTCTCCCTTTCACACACATGCACACTCACTCTTCATTACTGTGATAGCACATGAGGGGGAAGATATAGTTATTCAGGGAATTATCTGCCTCATTGGTGCCATATCTCATCCCATGCTTTTCTGCCAAATGGCCATGTTTCCATGGAGCCTGCCTGTGTTTACTGTGACGTGCCATGGCAGAGCCCTTTCTGTTACAGAGGGACTTAGCACACAGCAGTGGAGGGTATTTCAGTCCCTGTTTGGAGTTTTGGGGCTTACTTCTCCAGCTCTCCCCTCGCCTCCCACCTGCTCTCCTTGCTGTTCCTTCACTGGGTGCCTGTGTGGCTGTGTGCGGGTGCTCCTGGCCCTGTTCTTAGACAGACATGGCTAATTGAAAGGGAAGGCTGCTCTCTGCTGATCAGCTCTGACAGCAGTGTCTTGCCAGAGGTGGGTGTGCCACCCCATGCTGAGAGTTTTCACAGCAAAATAACAGCGCTGTCGTGAAAAACACAGACCGTGCCACGATTACCCGGGCAGATTGCCAAAGGAGCCAGATGAATTTTTGCGGACAGAAGAAAGAGGGGAAACCCACTTTGTCTGCTTTACAACTTTAGGGAGGAGATCTGTGCCAGCATTTAGTGAAAATCTAACAGGCAGTTTCCCTTTTCAGTTAGGGTTAGAACAAAATAAAACCACATCTTTTTTTTTTTTTTTTTTTTTTAAAGAAAGCAACAATTAATAATCATGTTTGATCACAGATGTACAGTCTGTCATTTTGTGGTGCTTTCCAACATTAGAGAATAAAAGGAATTGTTCACCCGAAATTTATTATTCGGTTGTTAACAGCTCGCCCCCTTGTCATCATAACTCCTCTGAAGTTAAAACAAAAAAATATACACATGCTCAAAGTCTTATCCAAACATATTTACTTGAGTGGGTAGAAGGAATGAGTTACAAGTCCAATATGTCATGAGTTCAAAGTCCTATATGTCCTGTACAGTTGCCTATATTTTGATTTATACCTAATACTAAGATGCATGATTTTTGGAAAGGTTTTAGCTGAAAATATATTCATAGCTGTGATTCAATAGTCTCTGATATATCATAGCTGCAATGTTATGTTCAGGTGAACTATCCCTTCCATTCCCTTCATCCAGTAGAATAAACAAAGAGCACCTCTTTTGAACTTTTGTGTTGTGCCTTACCCTGCTCGCAGGTCCTTCTCACTGCCCATATCAGAGGTGCCATGATCCAGTGTGACTTGATGCACCAGGACAGGCTGGGACCCCTCAGCAGGCCCACAGTGGACAGCTGTGATTACTGCTGACAATAATTTATGGTCCCCTCTGATTGAAAACATGAGAGCTGGAGATAGAAAGGCTGGTGCGGAGTCAAGGCACCACCTTAAGATATAAAACTGAGGCCGCAGCTGCTGTCAGAAGCAGGACTCCTGCCAATCTCTGCAGGCCTTCTGCCCATCCAGACAAACACAAGCTCTCAATTTGCTTTCTTTTATCTTCCTTTTTTTATTTCCCTTCCTCCTTTCCTTTGTCCTCCTCTACATTGTCTCTCTGTTTATTTCTGGCTTGCTTACTCTTCTGTTGAGTCTTTTTTTTAGCCAATTTCAACTTTTTGCCATATCAATTTAAATGTCCAACATAATGTGGAGGTATGCAGTTTGTAATAATTGTCAGAAAGGAAAAAGGAACACATACTTATCCACCCTGGCTGATCAGGTGTCTGTGCAGCGAGCTTTTCCAGCCCTGAGATTACCATGCTAATCCTAACAATAGCAATGTGCAGCTGGTTTGAACAACTATCTGCACCATTGTTTATGTTGTCATCCCTGCTGGATTGCACTCATGAGGAGTAACCATTTTAGTGGATTTGCATTTACTATTTCAATGCCACATCCAGGGATGAGGAGCTCTTCCTATAAAACGATGTATGTTCCGGGTATTATGCTCTATTTCTAAAAGAGGCCCTGAACTGAAGAGAAGGGGAGCAAAGCTTTTGTGGATATAAAAGTGGAATTAAACAATCCCCGGATTGAATTGAACAAGCTTGAAATGAAATCAGATGGATGCAAAGGGTTTCAAATTCTTTTTGAATCCCACTGTAGTTATTGGTTATGCTTCGAAGGAAATTGACTGTATGTCTAAATCATATTTGAATGTATTAAATTCTAAAACATTTTATACTTGTAAAAAGGTTTGTGCTAAGTTTGAATTCTGGTCATGCAACATTTATAACAACATCAGATGTTTGTTGGTTTTTTATGGCTTTACATTGTTGGGGCCATTTTTCCAAGTTGTTTGAGTTTTTGAATCATGTTCCAGTAAAGACTCGCTCAACTTGGGCTGTGTCCCTCTACCAGGCTGTTGGCTACCTGTAAAAATAGC
The DNA here is from genome assembly GCA_029783725.1 of Acanthurus tractus. Classification (NCBI taxonomy): domain Eukaryota; kingdom Metazoa; phylum Chordata; class Actinopteri; order Acanthuriformes; family Acanthuridae; genus Acanthurus; species Acanthurus tractus. The sequence goes on from JAQNCA010000028.1 coordinate 13,222,057, forward strand.
ACCTCAGTCTAAGGAGAGAATATGTTTCCTCTGGAGCACAATGGATTGCAGCAGCCTCAGTGTTATGTCAACAAGAGAGGGAATGGAATCCCCCCAAAATTCAAGGGGCTTGGTCATTGTTCAGAAAAAGCATCTTTATTCAAAGCTGTGTCATTAATAACAAAAGACAAATACGCATTAACTGCATAGAGATAATGAAAAAAAAAAAACCCCAGCCGTATCCGTCAACCTGTGCAGTATACACGCTTCCTTTCGTCTAATGTTTGCTTGAACAGGCTGCAGCCTTCCCTAACCATTAATAGGATAATGAAGTACAGAAAAAGGATGAGAAACAGAGATAGAGGCACACACAGAAAACCATAGCGTCATCAGTTACATATGTGAAGTGTTTCCTTTTAAGTTATGTTCGTTTGTCTTGGGGATGAAATTTATATCAATCTGTGATGAAACAGAACAGTGATGTATCTAAACAGTGCTGTAATTTCACCATAGAGCCAATATTCAAACATTAAAGTCATTAGCGTTCTCTGAAAGACACCAGGACACGGATTCAGCTGTGCCAAAGCCTTATAGCAGGCTGTCAAAACACTACGTTTTTCCACTTTAAACAATGTCTTGCTATAATTTGGCAGCGCTGAATGTGACCTGGACTGACAGATCTCTGGAGAGCAGGAGGAAACTGTACTAACCCAGATAAACACAGGCTTGCTAAAGAGAAAGGACCAGGGTTAAGAGTCAACACAAGGACCTTAATAGCTGTAATGCCACTTTGTGACCTCAGACAAATAGGGAATATTCATAAAAAAAAACACTGGAGCTCAAATGTAAGATTTTTTTCCTACTGAACATTTCAAGAAAGTTTTTATTTTAGAGAAATAAAATCACAGGACAGTTTTGGCTTATTTTTTCCTAGCATCAGCACTGGCTCATGTATTTGGCCCAAAAACTTCTGGAGAGTTTAGTTGTTGAGTCAGTACTGGTAGTCCATCATTGTGAAAGGGACAATGAAGTTTAGTATACACGTAGCTTTTTTTTTTACAACAGTCTCTTGTAAGAAAGGGCACAGAAAAACATAAAAAAATAATAAATAATATATATACATATGATACTGAATGTTAAAATAGTGTCTATGAAGTATGTAAAATCTAAGTTCATTTTTAATCAAATTATTTTTTGGTTTTTACCAAATCAAATGAACATCATGTAAACAGGATTACAAGTCTAGGCTACTTTTAAAGAGAGTACATGGTAATTTTAAGTCATTTAAGAGTTGTTTACACTGTCTTTGCAAAATGAGTACATGGTGTTATAAACAGGCCATTTTCTTGTGTATTACTGAAGCATAGGCTCAACCAGAGCAGCTGCTGATGAAGTTTTAAACTCATGCACTGATTATAGAGACAAACTTTGCACCTTTTATGCCTTCAGATTGCTTTTTTTTCTTAATCTCGCATGCTATGACTTTGTCCCAGAGACACAGCAACTATTCATCATTATATCACTTCTCACAAGAGACTTACGCAGGTCTGCTTATCCACTGGAAAAAAAAAAGAAGACTAAACTGTGTACATTCACAACAATGGCCTCCATTACCATGCATGATCAACTAAGAGAAAGGGAGAAATTATAACTTCACAGAGGGAGAATTGTGTTGATTTAGACCTATTAAAATGATGCAAGATCATTCATTAATGAAAGAGAAAATATTCATCATACCGTTAGAGTAAAAACAAAGATGCAAAAAGTGAAGGAAACACAGCAGAGTTGCAGGTCTCTTTTTTTCATGCTGGTTGTTACTGGTTGCTTGATGTTTTTTAACTCACAGAAGGCTGATGCTATCAGACTTGCTATCTCCTTTTCTCTCTCATCTCCCTCTTTCCCCCTCCGCCTTCCTCGCTCACATTCACTCTCTGCCACCTGCACACACTCACATACGCACACATCGATGACATAAAAAAGCTGCTTTGTGATGAATAAATTTGTATATTTTAGAACCTATCCCTGTTTCAGCAAGTATTCTCCAGAGGCCCTGCCTTCTTCTCTCCTGAGTTCCTCTGCAAACCCAGTGGAGTCATTAGTCTGCTTGCTGTGTTGAACTCTTTAATCATCTGTGTGTTACATAAAAAGAGGAGTATTCCTCAGTGACACACAGCGGCATGCTCAGCTTGGTTGGGGCTTGCTTTGATGTGTATAGGCTGTTGTGTCTGCACTATAGGCTTCTTCAGGCTCACTTTTTCCATTTCTCTGTGGAGGTGAGATAAAATGTCAGTCTTCCTCTTGTTGCAGTAAAGACATGACTGTGAGTGTATAGTTTGCTGCTAAATAGTGTAGTCCCAGGTTTGCTTCTGTGCCTATGGTGCCTGGATCATGTTCGTTTTTCCTGTGTGTTGGTGAACTACTTGTGTGGCTCCTATTCTCAAACCTCTGGTTAGTTTAAAATGCACTTTACAGGAGTTTTCTTCAAAAAATCTTGTTACACAAACATAAATATATATTGAAAATGATACAATTCTTTGCCTGTGTAGATTTAATTAAGGCGAAATGTATAAGCACACACGCACACACTCACATGCACATATACTTGCTGCATCAGTGCTCCACAGGGACGGAGGCAGGCGCCTGCTGCCTTGGTATCAGGTTGCAGGTCTGTCAGACACAATGGTGAGGAGTTGCCCCGCGGCTCGGCCTGAGAGGGCAGAACAATGGAGCCGCAGTGCAGACGGAGCAGCAGAGGGCACGGCGAGCCGATCTGTCAGCCTGGCAGAGCTGCTCGGGCTACTCCGGCCCCAGACCCTCTGCTCATGCATACAATGGAGAGTGGGAGGTCAAGAGCATGAGGAAATGGAGGGGAATTCCCAGCATGCTATAATAAAATGGAGTCCTCTATTTTGGTGACTGAAGCAATAGGACACAGTTAGGCTACACCCAGAATACATCATAACTTTCAACGATTACAGTGAAGTCATTTCAGTGGGTCAGCATGCAGCTGGAGATAATCAATTTATAGGTCAATGGTTCTCTCTCCTGGACCACTGCTCATAACTTTTGCATAAAAGTGAAAAGGCTCGAGTGTCTGACAGCACAACTTGTACCATTAGACCATTACCATGCTCCCTTCATGGTTATCAGAATGTGTTACTGTAAAATCTGGTCACAAAAGACATTTTGAAAGGATTTTTTTCTTTATTGGTTTAATGTAAAGGCTTTTGTGGAGCACATCTAAATAGGCAGTTCAATATGTTGAAAAATAAAATTGAATTAAATCAAGCCATGACATCCAATAAAGCTGAGCGTGTCTGATCTGCAGCACCACTTGCAGGAAGAAGCGTCTCACTTTAGACCAATTCCACCGTGAATTCATACAGTGCAGCTATAATATCTCCACTCTTTGCCTTTTATCTACCGAGCACATGTACACTGCCCTGATCTGTTTAGGGGGACTAGGTGTTGAGAAGGGGCTGTGTGCAAACCAAAGTCCTGAAGACTGCTGCCCTCGCAGTGGTGATGAAGGGGGGCTAGTGAAAGCCAGATTTTGTTAAAGCTCTTAATAAGGCACAGTGTGATATATAAGCCCGCAGGCGGCAAAGCTCTGTGTGCAAACACTTCAACAACTCCTGTGATAGGGCAATCTGTGTGTGGAACAGCGGATGGCCTAACATCTCTGTTATTTCACACACGACCCCATTTGGCCCCTCTGATATCCTTAATTTGGTAGCTGAATTTGATATAGTGCTGCAAATATTTGCTTAGGCACACATTGACTATGTTTGCCTGGTGTGTTACGATAAACAAACCGCAATGGTGTACTGAATGTAATAAATGTTAAACAGTGCATGCAATTATATACTTCACATATGTATCTGGCCCTCCACTCTGAAAGGAGGCTTTGTGGACCTGAGCTCTATTTTGACAGATCGTTATTCCCCTTCCTGACCACCTAGGGTTACATTCAGAAATTAACTGTTTATGAGATGCCAAGGGTGGATGGCAAATTTTAGCCCATATTTCTGTGTGAAGAAAATATAGAGTTTGACATGAAAATTTCACAGTTTGAGGGAGCAGAGACTACTTTACATTAAAATGCACAGAGATACACATGCCATGCAGATCTTAGATGCTTTAGGTTAGAGTGAAAAACTCTTGAAGAACTAGTGGGATGTTATTTTCTGCTTTGCTTTGCTTTGAGCTTTGCCTCTTTTCAGATTAATTGCTTTTTGAACTTTTGAGCCATGTACACCAAAATGGACTCCTTCTCACCTTCTATCCTCGCACATTTACCATTCGACTTTTCACATTCAGTATATGCCCTCACCGTTTCTGCACACCATAAGGACTGATACCTTTTTTGGCTTTTTCACCTCTCTAGGTCTCATTGAAGCCCCTTACTTTTGCCACAGTATCGCAAATTATTCCCATTATGTGAATGAGGACACTGAGTAAATTGCAAAAGAGGTTTTTGCGTCAAAAAAGGGCTGATAGATTTTTGCTGTGAGATAGTATAAAACTCAAACCGTGAGTGAGAAAACTAACTCTGAGAATATATATATATATCTCACTTGCAACCAAATGATGTAGCTTGTATTGTATGCGGTGTATTTTATGTGATGCCAACATTTTCTCTTTTATATTCTGCCATAACTTAAAAAAGAGAAGGGCTCTAGTTTAATACTACAGCTAAGATTAATTACCTTAAATTCAAGCTCAGGATGGAGTAAGTGTGTGAGATCAGTAGAAAGTGGGGCATCAGCGGTCAGCTTTATTTGGATTATAAGTCAACACGCTTTTAGCTGTGCTTCCTGCTGAATCAGCTGTTTCTCCATAAAGATGGTGAATGATCTTAATCCTGTATATCTAGGTAACCTTCTCTGAAGGAGGAATAGAGTGCATGTTATCGTCAGGCAGTTTCTAAAAGGCAAGAACATATTAATGCAAAATATATGATACATTTTTTATTCCATAACTGGTGGAGAAACTGACATGCAACAGCTGATTGCTGTACAGAGGAAAATGATCAGGGGGTCCTGTTTTGGTGAAGCAACTTTATTTCTTTCTCAGTGGGAATACATACATACCCTGCAGTTTCAGAAAAGCAGCGGCAGTTTCTCTTACTTCTTGAAAGCTGTTCCGAAGTAAAGCTTTTCTCAGGATGGTGACAGCTTGCAGCACTGGTGTGAGAGGAGGAGAAGACAAAGCACTCTGTACTCCGAGGCTGTGTGTGATTAATGACAGAGGTGTGTGTTGCAGTGGGCACCCTCGAAGCAACTACAGATCAGTCTTCCTGTAAGACAAATCTGACACTCACCAACCCACAGCCCCACCTGCTACCCCCTCACCACCATCAAACCCTCAGCTCCTCACAGCCAAGTGCGCCCAACACGACATCACACCCATAAATCATTCCAAACAAAGCATGTTTAATCTGTGACGCGCAGGCCTGACACGCAAATTTATTACCTGTTGTAGAGAAACTGCATGTGCCCCACTGAGTCAAGCCTCTATTTACCTTTGAGAAACCAGAAAAATACTGGAAAGACAAAGTCTGCAACAAAGAAAGCTGATGATGGCAGTGCCTTTCAGGCTGAATTCGAAAGACAAAGCCCCGCTTTACCCAACCATCCCGCTGCCTTTTCATGGTGGATGACATGCTTGCACGACTTTCTCGACTGCACTTGCCAAAAAGATTTAGGGATTTTTCTCAAGCACATTTGTAAAACATGAATACCAAATTATCTCTTGTGGATTAGAGTTGGATAGCTGCTCTATGCCTGGTATGAGTCATAGTGCTTAGTGAGAACTGGGCACCTTCTACCTACAATTGTGCGATAGAGTAGGTTTTTAGAAATCAGCGGTGCAGTTATGGAGCATTGTGAGGGAATGTGCATGTGATATTGTGCTCGGTGTTTTGAGGCAGCAGAAAAGCAGCAGTTCAGAGTTATGATAGGAAAAAACTAAACTTCTAATATGTATTTCAAAAAATGGAGACCTTATTGTGCACTGTGTTGAAGGCCTCATTAGCAAGCTTCGGATCAGGTAAAAAGGTCTCATGCTAAAAAAGTAACATGGCTTTTGGAGGGGATTGGAGAACACTGTGCCTTCTCTAAATGCTGCCCACAGGTAAACAGTCCCACTACATTCTGATATCTTTAGCTTTCTTGCTTTACAATCTGACAAAGTGAATTACAGTAGTATTAGCTTGATGTGAAATCGTAGTTAAAATGCCAAGAAGAACTGGCTGAAAGGCAGAAATTAAGAGTGGTCTCTCCCACACATTCCCTTTGGCAGACTCGCTTGATCCTGCTCGTCCTCAACATGTCTTTACACTGTAAATGGTGGGAATGAGAAGTGATGGCACCTGCTGACTGGCTCTGGCGATGTCAGAAACTCACACGTACAAACACACATACACACACACACACACACAGCAAGCTTTTTTGCTTATGATGCAATCATCAAGTCAGAAAATATGTGAAATTAGCCAACAGTGAGATGATAAAAGTACAAAATGAACGTTATGCCTCATAGAACATCAAAGTTTTATCCCCTTAAAGCCAGAACAGACATCATTAAGGCATCATGGATGCTTTTTTCTCTTTTATGAACAAGTATAACTACAGAACTTTACAACTGGCTTAAAAAGGGAAGAAATCGGAGAAAATATCTTGCTCCATCTGAGCTTACAAAAGCACATACGTAAATTATGAAATCCGCTAATATCACCCAGCAACTTATGACATTGTGAATTATTTGAGCCATTCCAGGTGATTAATTAAATAACACTTGAAATCAGGGACAAAATGAATAATGGTAAGAGCAGTTTCATTCCTGACCTTGTTCAATTTTTAATGACCCCCAGTACAATGGAGACTGCGTTTTATAAATGGAGCTATAGACTCATGTGAATATCAGAGATAATTAAAGGCCTTGTGTTATTATCTGGATCTTTGTACATCAGCAGGAAAAAAGAGGACCCACAGGATGGATGTTCAGGCTACTCCACCTTGCAGTTGATAAGCATTCGGCGGTGTGATAAACAGAGAAGAATACTTTCAGAAACCCAAGAGACTAGTAATCTCAGGAGAGATCATCAGCTCATCAGAAGGACCTTTGTATGCTGTCGTTCTCTGCCTCAGGAAGAGCACAGATGCTCCACAAAGCCTTCTGCAGAGTGTCAAAGTTGTACAGAAGTGAGATATAAACAAAAACATCACAGAACCCTTGAGAAGTCATTCCAATCATTAAACTTGTATAACAAATACACCGCAACTGCATTGTCTCAATTTGCAAGAGAACATTTGACCAGTCAGCCTGGCTGGACACCTCTTTACTGTCCCACATTCACTGGAGTTTCGCATATCTCCATGTTATCTGCTCCACTTTCCTCAGTGAACTGATGAGGGTTTTTCATTTTCAAGTGTCATTCCTTCACATTAACAGTTGTGTGCTATTCTATGCTATTTGGGGCTGGCAGGGCTTGGTTACTTTTAATTACAGTGGGTAATGAGAGAAGAGATCCAGACTGTGAGACATGGAGTATTTTTAGATCTTGATGTTGATTATCTCACACATCGCTGCTGTCTCCTCAGATACAAGTTTGTTGGGAGAGTTTTGTATCATACTTATGATAAAAATGAAAAAAAAAAAAATCACAGTAGAAGGAGAGTTTAAGTACTTTGGAAACATGGATAAAATAAATTTAGAAATTTTTTAAGCATAATAACCATTCTAGCTTTGAATACTTCTTTACTTTAAACTGAATTACCATCTGTTTACATTTGTTTAATAAACCCAAATTTATGATAATGGAAGGAACTCACACTACAGAGTATGTAACGTTAACTTTTTTCTATATTTCAGAATCATTTACTTAAAATGAACTAAAACCACATGGCATTTGTTAGCAGTGTTTGTCCCATGACTGGATGTGTAGTGTGCAGTGAGAGGAGGACCAGGGATGTGTGAGGAGTGGTGAGAACTTTTCAGACAGGCTGTTTTAATGAGCCTCAGATAATTAAATGTTATTTCAGAGCTCTATGGTCAGATAGCTGTCTCAGAAAATTGTGTGACTCAGTGATCTGTTTGTGCTTTTCTCATTTACAGAATAAACATCTATTTCTTTCCTCGCTATCGTATTGTAGATCAAACTTGACTTATATAGCCTAATAAAGCTCACTGCATGAGACGCGTGTTTTAGTCTCTTTTTTAATTGGAGAGAAAGAGTGTCTGGGTCTATTTGTGGTCTGGTGCAATGTTGGAAATGCCAGCTGTCGCGCATCAAAGCCTTTGCTGGAGCAAACCGTTATTTGGCATGTCACAGCAACTTGTTGAAATACATCACTATTACTATACCATGTGAAATAAGTTTCCCCCCCTCAGTTCAAAAACTCACATGGACAAAAACACTTTATAAAGAGGTTTGTCATCTACATACACTTAATCTATAAAACTTGTGCTACTATAAACCAGACTTCAGTGAATAATATCACATAAACTTGAAAATATTTTCTGTAAAACTGTTCATATTGTAGAAAACTACATTTCTGCATTTTTCAAGCCGTCTGTGGGAAGCAGAAAACTCCTCAACACCTTCTGCAGTTATGACTGACAGCTGTGGCTGGTCCAGTGAGCCCTGAGCCAAGCCCCATCACATAACGCATGCCCAACATGTCTATGTCCATCTACCCTTCAAACCAGTGCACCCTTTGCTCTCTGCCGGCAGAGAGACCAAGGGACAAGAGAAGTGTGAAGACGGGCCTTTTCGGGCTCTGAGGGAAGCAGCCAAAGCCAGCTGGTCTGGCTTTGACTTAAATCAATGGGCAGAGAGAAACAAAGGCAGCAGAAAGAAGACGAAGAGGTGTAGACAGAACGGAAAGAAGAGATAAAGGAAGTCGAGGTTTAAAAGGAAGATTGGAACAGCAGGTTCTGTGAAGGCATTTGTGCAACAACAACAGACAGGTGAGCCACAGGTGTCTCTTTACAAATGATGGAGATATTATGCTAATTAACAATCATTTAATTTGATCTTAGGTTTCTGTAAATGAATGCAATATTGTTTGATTTTGTGGATTTGAGAAATGATCTTATTGCACATAGAAAAAAGTATTTCAACAAATCTCATCAGGATAAATAAAGTTTCTCTAATCTGTAGCGTTGTGTTTGGGTGAAACTGAACAACCTGATGTAAATCACTGCCAGAGTGTTGTTGCATTTTTGCTAACATCACTGCTTTTTGTTGCTGGCATCACTTTGTGAAGATAGGAGGGGTGTATGTCGACAGTAAAGTGCTGCTAAAGGAGATGCTGAGAGCAATTTGGATCCACACTGTTGTCAGTTGGCATCAGCCTAAATTTGCTAAAACCACTACACAGCAGAAACTTAACTGACTTATAACACTCCAAGAAAACAGCTGGGGTCTGTTGCAGTCTAATTGTTTTTTGTCACGACTATTGTTACTGTCTAATGCAGAGGAAAAAGCAGAATAACATGTGTGTGAGACAATATAAAGTGAACAGCTGCAGGCAGTAGTTTTGTCTACAGTTTCATGCTTTACCACTTTTAATACAATACTATGGTTTTACTCGTGGACCAAATACTTTTAGATGATGGAAAAAAATGTTTTGCCTTTAAACTGTACACTCTCATGATGCTACAGTAGTAACAATATTATGGCCAATATCTTGATTTATAGAGACCATTAGAAGGTGAATGAGTGCAAAGTTTTTAGAAAGCCAAATCTATATAAGTATCACAGAGAGCAGATATTTCTTTTCTGACATTTAATGTAACTTTAAGGGCCTGGAAGGGCACATTGCTTTGAAGAGAAGTTAACATCTATTCATTTTGTTTATGTTGCATTTTAAAATAGTTATTTTTGTACCATATAAGCCCCTTTGGATTCCAAATGTTTTGTTTTTGACATGAAAAGCAATTTGAGGCACCCACACAGTAAAGGAAATGAATTTGACATAATTGTATTTCAGTATAATAAGCATGTGGAGTGGAGATATGATTCAAAATGTGCCTCTATATTCTCAAAGAAAATTTGCCAAAATTCTCATTTGGTACTGCTGAATACACCATAAATTTGAAGAAAAAAAAACCCACAGGAAAATAAATAACTTTTAAAAGCGACCAAAAACAGCAAATAAAAAGCAGAGCATTGCCCCATAATGCAGTTGCAGTCTTATGCAATATAAAAGACTTCTGTGTATATTGTGATGTATATGTGATAAGCAGAAGGTAGTACTACAATATCAAAGAACAACAACTGTTCTCTGTTTGGTTCGCATTCATTCTACATCTCAAGTTTGCTACAGCCTGGCAGGGGAAATTTCTCGATTCTTTAATATTGTCCATCATGGGCTTGAGTTTGCACAGTAGAGCTTAAGTGGAGCAAAACTGCAGGAAGAACCAACCCACATTGCCTCATGTAGCCATAAAGCCTGTCCTTATTTAACCTGAACTGGTGCATGTTCAACAGCAGGATAATGCCAACTAAATTTAACAAACTTGAAACAATTATAACAGTATGTTGTTACAAACCAGATATAAACATGCAAGATAATGTGACTATTGCCATTGTAATTTGTTGTTTAATTACTAATGTAGTAATTGTGCTGTAATGGTCATTAAAAGCCATCAAGGAAAGTTGTGACTTTTTGGCCTCAAGCCTGGAGGAAACAGAGGGAATGAGGAAGACTAGACATGTCACCAGTCAGTCCCTTTGGGACTGGGACTAACTGGTGAAAAAGGTAGCAGTATACACCAGGGACTAATACAAATGAGCCCCACACAGCAGCAGCCATACTTTGTGAAAAACCCCTTTTTTTCATTAGTCAGCATGTGCTGTACAGTAATAAAACAGGATGTAATTAGAGGAGGATGTCTAAATAATAATGCATTGTTTCACCATTCGGCCAGGGTTGAACGATACCTTGAGATTCCTGATTCTGCAGAGACACATGATTGCTTTGACTGCTGTTTCTAAAACACTAAAACTGACATGTGCGTTTAAACTTAAAGGGAGCTAAAGTTTGGTGACTCTTTGTAGTTAAAACTTTCAAATAATATTCCAGTAATCTTTCTGTGCAGTCAAGTGGCCAAAATGGTTAAGACATACAAAACAGAAGCAGTCATTCAAAATGAAAAATATCATAGGCAGCCTACTATGTCAAATGTTTGTGGAGCTTGTGTAACTCCTCTGTGATTGCAGGTAAACCTGATTCACGCTGTGGTGCCGGAAGTGTCAGATCCTTTGTTTTAAAAATGTAGCAAACTAACAATGTATACATAAAAATCTTTTATTTAAAGCCTTACTTTGGTAATCTGCAGCAACTGTGGCTGTCAGATAAAAATAAAATAGTTCCCCCCAAAAAATGTTGTGTAGAAAAAGTAATAAGAACAAACAGAAAATAAAGAATGACTAAAAAAAAATGTTTACCAAAACAAAAAAGCCCTCCTTAGAAACACTGTTTTCAAGCACTGTGTGGTAATGTTCCCCTAATAGTTTGTAATAGGTTTAAACTGCTCGATTTCTTTCTAATAGGTGGCCCTGTGCATGTAGTAACCCTGCCAAACCCGACCACACCTTCATCCCACACGTATTAAATACGAATCCCATTTATATCAAATATATAAATGAAACGGTAGGTGATAATTATAATGACTTTGTTATCGCACCTGCTTTCAAATACCAGTGAAAAAAAAGGCAGTCCGATGTGCCCAGGCGCCACACCTCCTCTGATCCTGTGCATACACGTGACACTGTCAGATGCGAGTCAAGCAGGTCCCGCCCACCTGCTCCAATTGGCCTCTCAACAGACGCTGCGGATTTGTATTGGCTGCGGGGAGTGTCTTTTAGATCAAATTCCATTGCTGTTGTCTTAGAGATATGACGTCAAATGTATCTAATGTGATGAGGCTGAGCCGAGTAATTTGGAAAAAAAAAAAAAGTAGATGTTGAAATCTCAGATGAAAACAGATTGTCCTTCAGTCATTTTGTTTCATTCAGTCTCATTCTTTTTATAAAGCTTTTGCCTGTTTGTTCAGTTAAATTTCCACAAGTCGAGCCTGTGATTTACTTATCCTCAAGGCTGCTTGGAACAGGGTGATTTTAATAGTTAAAACACGAAATACGCAACAGCAATACAGCCAAAACAAGGCATATTAGGGAGTTTTAATCAGTAAAGTAGGTTTGGTGTTGTCGTGTTGCTGTCAGTCGCACCTTATACGGCTCTTTACATTTACAGAGACTTTTGCTACTTTTTCTAGTGTTTTGACGGCAGTGTGTTTGTGTTAGAGGGAGAAAAGAGGGAGAGAGAGAAGAGAGAGAGAGAGAGAGAGAGAGAGAGGGAGAGGGAGAGAGAGAGGCAGTTCGTCAGATAAGGGGAGGAGTCAAACTGACAAGAGGGAGACTGGCTTTTCTGAGTTTGTCAGCTCCCCCCAAAATAGCAGTCAGCGTGTAAATGTGAACTGAAATTACGTTTATCCACTGGAGCCACCGATATAGAGTGTCTATACACGGCGACTGACTTGGGAGTAAAGGTGAGTAACGGAAATAGAAACAATGTTGCGGAGTGTGGCAGCGGTACTGAAGCTCCAGTGAGTGAGAGTAGAAAAGCGCAAGAGGGAGACGTAGAGTGGATTTGGGAGACGGGAGACATTTACTGTGGGCTTTATCTCCTTATCTCTCTATCTATCTTCCTCGGGGTTCGTGGCGAACAGGAGAAACAGAGTGTAACAGCCGTGTCGTGTCACTTTACATCAGTCACGTTAGCAGTATCAGTAGGAAAAAAAATGCCGCCGTAAAATGTTTGTGTCTGTTTGAAAGGGTGCAGTCAGACGCGCGTGCTGTTGATATTAGTCAATCGCGAGAAACTTTCAGAGGATTCACGGCGAACAGTAATACGCCGATGATAAAGCGTCACTTCAGGTCCCTCAAGATAGTCCCTTCGTGAATAATGGCTGTTAAAACTCCCTCGCAGTTCATCGTGAGGTCGAAAGTGCCAAGTGTCAAACAGTACTTTGTAAAACAGGCGCATCGTTTGGGCAAAATAGTAATCAATGCGTGTATAATAACACGGTTGAGCCATCGCGACAGCAGCAAGCTATAGTTCACACAGTAAATAGAGTGACAGTGACAGAAGTTGAGGTCTGATAGAGTTTACAGCAAATCCTTTTTATTTCTTTTTTTTAACATCGTGCAACTTATAAAAAACACGTTAATCTCCCCAATCTACTTTTTAAAAAAAAATGAAAGAAACTCATTATTTAATATATTTGGAGTTTTGCACATGAGTTGCCAGTTTGGATAATTGCTTGACGTTAGTGGCACTGAAATCTAGATGGTGCTGGTCAGCCTGTGCACGATGACATCACTACACTTGCTTATTGCCATACATGTTATTACAAGTGTTTTATATACAACTACAACACATTGTTAAGTATGCCATTAACAAGAATAGACCAATAGTTGCATGGCATTAAGCCTAAGCAATTTTTTTGGGGGGGCACTTCAACATGTTTTAAGTGATGAAAATCCTTATATTTGATAGAATATATCATGGAAACTCAGTACTCAGTCATTAAATTTTATAAAAGAGATAATAAAGGTTCAAGCTGAAATAATCAAAGCCGAAATGCATCCAATCAGGTGAACTAATGTGACCCCTTTTGGAGTTACTCGCTGTCTTGATAGACTTCTCACTACATGAGAATATTCCACTTTTTACGATTTTCAGTAACAGCCTATGGGGACAGCACACGGTAAATTTCAGAGAAGCTGTATCGGCACTTTGGTAACAGAGAGACAGGCTGAGAGAGGATCTTTGCTGCCCGATGGATCTTTGAATTTGCGGTGCTCTTGTGACCTTAACCTCTCGCCAGAGTGGGCAATGGCCAACAGTAACCTGACCTTCTCAAATGATTCTGGTGTATGCACACAGTAAGCATGTCACATTAATATTGTAGCAAAGGGGTCATTTAATGCAGCTGTGACAGAAAATTACTTTTAGTGTTACTGGAAATTATTTTCCCTTCACCTCTGTTCCTATGACTTAATAACAGTGTGAAGTTAATGTTTAGAAAAGTTTAATTTGCAAGTTGTAAAGTGTGTTTTCTGTTGTTGTGTGGATAAAATCCAAAATATTTTGTAGATCAGCAAATTCAAACTGTGTACTGTATCAACATGCTTAAAGACAATGTATTATTTACTTTTTTACAATTAAGAAGGAATACTGTAACCAGTTAATAAGTATTATTTTGCCTTAACCACAATAGCAAATATTTATCGTGCATATAGTATGTCCATATATCCGTATATATACAGCAGTTATCAGGTGACAAATTGTTTCATGACAGAATTCTCCAGGGACATGAATTGTTGCAGCAGCATTTAGGAATCCTTGTATTTTTCAGTGTTACTGCTGTTCTGCTGGCATGTACATTACCATCCCAGCTGGTTGCCAGTGATTTCTAAAGCAAAGCAGCAAAGCACACTCCAATCTACAGTCATTAGCTTCTGTGCTGCCCCCGGCCTCGCCAGTAATGGGCCTTGTTGCTCATGATCCACATCACGTGTGCTCTTATGTCTAATGTGTGGATGAAGGATTCTTTCCATGCTGCTGAAATGAATATCATTTTAACAATTTATGTCGTATATTAGTCAAAAGAATGATTATGATGTCTGTGAAGGCCCAGATAGAGCCATCCTAAATGTCATTTTCATGCATGTGGTGAACTGTTGCTCTAACCTCAGAGACCCCAAATGTCCTACCTTTATCATCACACACACACACACACACACAGATGTTTGACTATAAATCTATTAGGTTCCACCCTGTGTTATTTAATCTACAATGAGATGATGTAGTGATGCAAGCGAGATGGATGCAATTCCACGATGACTACAACTGTTTATTAGATGTTTTAGCCTTGTTACATGTTTGGTTTGTGTGCCCCTGCATGTCTCTGTAAATGAGCATGAGTGCATGTTAGCGTCTCAGGACAAGTTCTCAGTGGAAGGGGAGAAATGAGAGGTGGTGACGGTGTGAGGAATGGGCAGCTGCAGCATCTTTTACTGCACTCCTCATCCCACTTCAATCTCAGTGTCTCAGCTTCTCCTTCCAGGAGAAATGTGGAGTGTGTGGGCGAGTCGGATCTGCAATTAACGCTGGTTGTCAGAAAGAGAATGCTGGCGTTTACACGATGCCTCTGAATCACTGAGTGAAAGTCTTTCTCCTCCACTCTCCTCCTCCCAGGACATTTTTCCAAGGAGGACAAAAACACCAGAAAGCTGAAAGCCAAGGATGTATTGAATGAAAAATATTAGATAGAGGCTGAACATTCTTGGTCCAATAAAGAGGATAGTGTTTCTTTGGTTGTTTGGTAAGCAAAGACGTTCTTTTGTACTGCAAATCTAGCTAAACCATTACAGCAATTACGGATATTACCACTGTTTTATGATTGTTTTATATATTTTTCAACATGAATTTGTAAATCAGTTTTTCGCTTTATTCAGATATGTTTTCTGCAACATTTAAATTGGATCCTTACAGAGCTGGCTGTTATTTAAAGTGAGCTTGTTCAGTTCTGTTGTGTTGCAAAGAGTGTAAACAATAAATATAGTTTCTGGTTTGGTTGATGAATCTGGCTATGATAAATTCCTGAACAAAAGGAATTTTGCGCGAGGTCACAGAAAGAAATACATTGAGGTGATTGGGAAAAGAAAAAAAATGTCGTTATTATATTCAGTGTCCCTCTGCAACTCTTTCACTAACAAAAGCATCTTAGTAACATGATTCATTGTTTATTGGAGCTCTATCATCAATATGGAGATTCCAGCGTTTTCATGCGAGACCTGGAGGTTGGATGCAGAATTTTGAGCCTGGCAGATAATGCTTTAGACCACAGTTAACTGTAGACTGTCCCCAAAGAGAACAGACTTGTGCTGCTTTTTTTTTTGTAAACAAATAGCTGGCAATTGTTGTACATCAAGCCACAAATTAGACTTAAACTATTTCAAAGCAGAAAACTTTTAGTAGCTGGAAAGTAAGGTCAAGAAAAAAAGCGTGTTTTTTTTAAATTGTTTTTTTTTCTTTCTGAGTTTGGTTAATGCTAAATAGGTCATGGTGGGGCCTTTGATTAGCACTGCCTCAGTCCTGGGTTCAGTTTCTGGCCCCCTTCTCTGTGTGGCGTTTGCATGTGCTGCTTGGATTAGACAGGACATTCATGTACTGTGAACATGAGCCATCGGTACGGGTGTGAACTGGCACCGGGTGTCAGATAACATCAACTTGCTAAATACTACTTACCGTTTTACATGCAGTGGTTGAGTCAAAGTTAAAGGGATTTTCATTTAAACCTAAAAAAAGTAAATGTACTTAAATACAGCTTTCAGATATAATAGATCAGTTGTTAGAGCTTGTATTACCTTTCCTATATGCCTAAGCAAGTGTTTTTTAAAAAACCTTTTCATATGAAGATATTTAATATAATTCATCAGGACTGCTATAAAACCATATATCCCTGTCAGAAGCGCTGCTGAGAACCTGCAGGACTGTTTAGACTCTCTAATAGCCTCATGTAAGCTCAGAGGGTGAATGTATTACTCGCTGAGGCACTGTTTGTATAGCAAGACAGCTCAGAGTGACCTTTCAACTGTCCTGCCCTTGACTGAGACCTCTGGTGGTAAGCCATCTCGTTTGGCTCACTCAGCACATGTGCTGCTGAGCAGGGCAGAGCAGCTTAAGGCCGCGCCGTCTTTTCCTGTCTCCCGTGCTCTCCCAAACTCTGCCTGACCGGAGGTCTCCTCACCTCTTCGGCCAAGACCACACATGAGAATCAGCAGGAAGATCCTCAGGCAGAGCCCCGCTCTTAATCTGCTGTTAATCTGCTTTTCGCCCCAATGATCCTAGTCTGACTCTCACTCCACATCTATACTGTCGTTAATTGTGACTCTGAATACAAACAAAAACACATGATGTTATGCAGCCACACTATTTAATATCACCAGAGTTACTTACTAGCCAGTATATTTCTAACTGTTGAGTTTTTAGCCTCTTTTTAAATGCACCTTATGTCATTATTTGTTCTGTGCACTGTGTTAAGGCCACATCCTCTAATGAGTAGAGAGAATAGCACATGCACACTGTGGTTTGGAAGGGCAGACTGGAAGCATGTGGTGCAAAGGTGACGACTTTGAGAAGTCAAGTCATTTAGCACCTTTCTAAGATGCCCCCTCCTTCTTCTTTGGCTTTCTGGAGTGCAAGAAAAAACCACAGTATCACACTGAACATCATCTCAAAAGTGTGTGGGCCCAACTCAGAAAACATATAACCCAATGGTGTGTGTTCTGTGGTTTGGATCGACATTATTTTTTTACCTTCTTTTTGTTTTTGTGAAAACACAATTGCCTCTGTGCAGATGTAGTTGTAGAGACTGGCTTTGTTGCTGCACAATACTGTGGCTGTATTATTAAGTTGAATTATGAACGGAGCAAAACTGATAGTTGAAAAGGAAGTTAAGAAAGACATCTCTTTGCTGAGTTGCATTTTAACTGAATTTTAATGAGACTCTGAAAAAAACATAAATCAAAGGAATATATTATAATCTAATTTACTAGATCAAAAGATCTCCCATGATTGCTAATATACCCCACTGTATTGAATTCCTGATGTTCTACCGTAGATCTTAAAAAGCATCTCTCACTGGAGATTTCACTTCTCTGGCTTTGTGTGGAGTCGATTAAGTAGAAGCATCACAGGCAGACAAACAATTGAATTATGTGCAAAGTAAACTTTCTTCAAACTCTGGTAAGCTCTGTCTGATGAAGCCGTTTACTTTGTTGGTACAGAAAGCAAAAAAAAAAAAAGAAAAAAAAACATTTTGAAACATCAGTTACAACCTTTGCCACCACTTAATCCAGCCTGTTATGCTACTGAAGATAGCAAGAAGTAGAGTCAAAGCAGAGGTGTTTATCAATGGCTGGTGTAGTAAATACAGCTGTGAAACTTGAGTGCCACACCTCCTACAGCGAGCAAGTTGACCAAAAGTCCGGTAGCTGCTGGAAGGAAGACTCGCATCTCCTGCAGCTGGAGCGGCTCTGTGGCCTCCGGACCTGCAGGAAGGAGGCCTGGCCTGTGATATTGTTGTTGGTCATGTTTGTCTGAGAAGCCCTGTGAACCAGGACAGCTGGGGAGGATGTGATTCCTCCTATTATTCTGCAGCACACATCAGCCACATGAAGTTGGAGGGGAAGCGACACAGCCCCCTCTTCTCCCTGGAAGCTGCTCCAGTCGACCGCAGGGCACTTACTTGTAGTTCAAAGT
The DNA here is from genome assembly GCA_029783725.1 of Acanthurus tractus. Classification (NCBI taxonomy): domain Eukaryota; kingdom Metazoa; phylum Chordata; class Actinopteri; order Acanthuriformes; family Acanthuridae; genus Acanthurus; species Acanthurus tractus. The sequence goes on from JAQNCA010000028.1 coordinate 13,240,380, forward strand.
TGTCTTCCTGTCTGCTTAATAGTGCTGAGCTCTAGCAGCATGAACACTGCAGCACCTCATGCATGTTCGTTTTAGCTAGAGCGTGAATTTTCCAAACATTAGACCCGGATGCAGTAAGTTGTGTTTATATTGTGTGTTCAGATTCGAGATGATAAGAATGTCTTTTTGACGTCGCCTACTTTAGAGGGGGTGACAGCCAGGCCAGTTGTCACTTTTACAAGTCATGACTGGATTGCTTTTACAGCTCAGATGGCATCCTTAACTCTTTAAGTGGACACAATTTCAAAAACTTTGCACTCTGGCAGGCCATATTTTGTCATTTTTAAAATTTTCAATTGAAACAATTTTTTTTTAGATAAAGGGCATTCAGGAAGTACTGGCATTGTATCTCTAGTCTCTAGCCCTCTATAATGTGACTGTGATTGTGAGTGAGGTGTTGAGTCTGCCCGCTGTTTGTGCGTCTGCCCGTCTGTCCTCTCCCTTTCTCCCAGTCCACTTTCCATCTGTGTGCTGTGGGCTGCAGATCTAGTTGAAAATGGTGTAGTGTTTCCACCAGTGAGCTGTTGCCAGCCTGTGTTCATGTCAGACTGTGTTGTTCTTGATTTTGTTTCCCTCCTCCCCTCCAACCTCTGTCGCTGTTTCAACTGCCAGGGGTGTTCAGAACATTGCTGGGACTCAAGACCAGAGGCTATCAGCAAACAGCTTGACTGAAAAGATTCCTGGAGAGGCGAACAGCAGCCGGGCCTGTGGGGGTCTCCCTCTCTTTCCCTTTTTCTGTCTGTCTCCCTTTCTCTCTATCACACTGTTTGCACACAGTGTTCATGTGACAGCTAGCACGCATCATCTGATTTGGGAGAAACTGTGGGCTGTTGCTGCAGAAATACCCCTTAGATTATTTGCTCAGTGAATGTCTTTTGTTGATGTCGATAGATTCTCAAATTGAGATAGACAAGGCAGAATAAAATAATCAAGTCAGCTTTTATGAGTGATAAAGAAATACTGACACGTATGGCTTTGTGCTATAAATGCGTTTTCTTTAAATTGGGCTAAATGTTCAGTTTTAAGTCAAAGCTGTGCTTGGACTGTCCCAAGCACTTTTACTGGAACTGACTGTGATCAAAATGAAGTACAGAGACAGAGTTTCATTCCCTATTTGACAATATAAAGAAACAAAATATATAAACGAAAAATCCCATTAAATGTAAATTTTCTCGGCTGTATGAGGGCTCGGTAACGTGGACAATACCAAATATCACAATAGTTTTGACCAAATGCTACAAATTGATGACACCCAATACCACAATGGTAAGAATTATTTTACTTCAATTGAACTCTAAAAATCAGGAAAAAACAACACTCACACCATGTCACAACATAAAAATATCAAATGTATAGAATAATGTACATATAACAATAATATTAAGATATTGATATATTGCCCCACTCTAAGAGTAACCCAAAAGCCCTTTTTATTCCATCTACTCTGTCAAAGCAGGGCCCCTAGGAATGGTTATCTACTGACTAAATTAAACTCTGCTTTACTATAAAAACACATCATTCATAGAACAGACTGATTATTTAAAATGATAACAATCACCTAAGCGTAAAAAAATAGAAATGTCAGTACATAAAACCCCAAAACAGACAATCATAAACCTAGTTTGTATACACTTTCAAGCCCATCTATGTCACTGTATTTTTAGAAACTGATGAGTAGTTGCTTTATTTAAAATGTTTTACATGATGTGAAATGCGTGAACAACAGGCCCGTGTCAGATCATTAACAGACTAATTGTATAACCAAAAATTGCAAGAAAAAGACAGAAAAAAAATCAATGCTACTTTAGCCCCTTTCCCTGTTGTTATGACTCATGGCCATCCTCACTGCTCAGATTGCATAAACCTTTTATGTAATGGAACACTGTGGGAAAGAGGCATCAAGTGGAAGATAAAAATGGGAAGAGAAAATCAAATATTTATTCTGAGCTTTTTAATTTTTTTTTTCCATTAAAAGCAGACGTTCTCTGAGGGCAGACAGTGACTATGATTTAAAACAATATGGACTGACGTACATGTAGGTGTACCAAAAAATGTTGTCTTTCTGCAGAATTCATTATTTATTTGGTTAAATCTACCTGCCGATCAACAAACAGCGGAGAAGAATGAATATCTGGAATCTCGGTGTCTAATCTGGATCTGCAGTGCTTTCAAAGATGTGTTGAGATCGGGTAAATGCTCTGCTGCTGAGCCACATTATGCATGACGTTCCTAATATCCTTACACAGTGGATTCCCCCCGGAGGAAGATCTTGGTTCATCTTTGCTGTTTACCATTTCTGAGTTGCGGTCTGTGCAACATCAAAAGGCTTCCATGGCACTTAACACAGCTCGCAGGGTTCCTGGGAGGATGGGGGACTGCTGCTCCCTATGGTGTTGGCATTATTATTGTTCCCTGGTGAGAAGTCCATCTGATGATAGACAACCATGCAAATGGACACATGCCATCGCACCACATCAGACCGCAGCACTGCACTGTAATGCTATGCAAATTTATAAACCTCTAGGACCATGCATGCATTAGTTTGACTGTATCTGTGTTTGTGCGTCTGTACGAGAGTATTAGAAAAACAGAAAGATTTTTTTAAGACTTTCTTCAAAATATTTGCTCCCCCAGTTTACAGAAAATTTATCTCACAAAAACAACCCCTCCTCCACCTTAAAAAAGTGTTAAAAAAGTGGAAACTGAGATTAAAACTCACTCAGGTGTTTGACATGTAACTTTATCGGCAGGAGCAGAGTGTGACACAGGAAGAGTTCATCTATAGAAGGTTCAGAATACCGATGTTTTGCCATGTCAAGTAATTGACTTGCCAACTGACAGACTGTCATTAGGAATGTCAGTGATGGAAGGCTTTTGCTTAGAGACATCGTTTGTTAAACCAACAGTGTTAATATGAATTGAGTAGATAGCCATTAGTGTTGTCAGTTGCAGTTTACAGATGTGATGTGACATACTGTAGATTATCTTATACTATTTGTTATGGACTAAAGGTTAAAAATGTAAAGGAGAATAGAAGAGCAGGACTCCAGCCTAAGATTATGTCTCATGTATCATCATTACATTCAATTTACTGAGCTTGGCGTCAAGTTTCCAAAAAATTAAAGCAGTCTTGAAAGACCCAGGGTTTTTTTCAGTAACACTCAAAGTTGCTATGAATGTATTTAAAGACTCCTTGTAGATTCTTGGAACAATCTGGATTAAAAAAAATATGTATCCCTCTGCACAGTTTTATGACGTGTATTTCAAGTTGCAACTGCATTTCCTCAACTTGAGAGTTAAAAAATGTCTTAATTATTTGCTCTGTTTGTAAAACACAAGTAAAATGTTAACCAGATTTTTATATATGAAAATAAGGAATATCAGAAAAAATCAAAAAATATGTTAAAAATAGAATTTATACCTTTTTCATGTTTCATCTTTGTTTGGATTAGGAACTGAGTTAAAATTGGTCAGAGGTCACAGGTTAAAAAAGTTTTTTTTGTTATATGTTCATAATTTATAGCGTACATACAATTCTATAATTAAAATACATTCTGACCAGGGGTTAGTGTTGTTATCTTACCAACTGGATGATTAAAGCCAAGGTTGACAATTGCTGGGTGACGTTTTTTTTTTAAAATTTTGGATACTTAGCTCTTTGACATTTATTTGTTGGTAATGCTTTGGTCGTATAAACTAGGACTAGCACGATGTGGTAGCAGCTCTACGATATCTCAGATGTCAAACCCATTCATTTTTAATGAGACATAATTCATCACTCTATGCTTGCATCAAGAAAGTTGTCATCGTTTTCTTTGTTCGCAAAACTTTCACTCTAATATGCATCGAGGGATTTACCTTGAGGAGAGCAGCTTTTCTACATGAAATGGATATAACTGTTAGGAAAGGGTCATCTCTTTATCCTTGAGAAACTGAGAATCCACTCATTGGCTGGGCTCGAAAACCTGACTGACGCAAATGGATCATTGGGAATAGAAGTGTCCCAGCAGTAATTATGTTACAACGCCGCTGCCGCACACTACCACAGAGGTGGGATGGGATGGGCGCGGGTTGCTTCTTTTAGTCTTGTTTCCCTTACATCTTTCCACATAGTTAACACAGTCATACTGTCTTCTCTCTCCCACTCTTTCTGTCTGACTCTCCCTCCCTTCCCCTCTCTCTCTCTCTCTCTCTCTCTCTCACTCTTTCTCTCTTTTTCTCTCTCTCTTGTTTTCTTTTTCATACACACACCTGCTATCGAACCCAAACACACGTAAAGTACAGTGGAAAGTTTCTGACTGAGCTGATGTGTCTCATCCATCTGTCGAAATGACTCTAAAAGTAAGGGAAAAAGTTGCTGGCTGATCATGTCACCTATTTGTCACTGTTGTCTTCCTGGCCTCTAGATCCCTGCTGCCTCTGCCTTAAAGCCAGGGAAAAAATGTGTTTCATTTTTTTTTCATGCTTTCCATGGCTCTGTGGCACTAAGTCAGTTAAAAAAGAGACATGAAATTAATGTAATGTCAATGGCGTTTTCTCATGAAACCCCAAGGCACTTAGTCAAAGTCACCTTGCATAGTCCTCTCATCCCCTGACAGTACTGTGAGAGTGAGATGGAGGATGTCTGTCTGGTAATACTGCCAGCATATGATGTCCTTTAGTTATTGGTTGTTATATCCACTCGTCAGTCAGATTTTGTAGATTAGATACGTGTCTGGTATTTATCTGAAGAGCGACATTGTTTCTGTTCAGTCATCTGTGTAACGTGGCCTACAATGGAGCATCTTTTCGGCGAGAACAGGTTCATCCTGTGGGGTTTTCTTTCCTTTTGATGTCATTTTGGAGGTGATAAGTAGCTTTCCGTCTCCTGGTCCCTGTCTTACCGCACCATCCCCCAGCCTGAGCAAGGTGCTAGCAGCAGGGAGGATTGTTTGAACTTGCATTGATCCAATGTGGGATTACAGCTGGGTCATTGGAGAGTTGGACTGAGCTACCAGTCATCAGGGCAGATTAACCACTTGCTGTCTGCTTGGCTGCCATTTCAGTGCAGGCTCCCACTACTAGCTTTGTGATTGTCCCTACAGTTCAGGTCACTGTCTCCTTTTGAACAATGCATTTTTATGCCGTATGCAAGTTAGGTTCAGACTGACTTATATGTTGAGGAAGCATATTGCTCACTGCATAAAGACATGAAAGAGGCCTGATGATCTCCTTACATGGCTATAACTCTGTGAGCAAATTGTGAAATATTTGCCAGTCTTAATTTTACAATCTCAAGATTTTGGCCGGCAGGGTTTTCTTTTGTATGTACTTGTATTTGATTTTCTTTCAACACCTTCAAGGTATTCATTTCGTAATCATTTTACCCTGTCCTTTAAACGTTATTTAAATCATCCTCCAGTATGAGAAATGTCACCTCAAGCAATACTTTAAGAGGAAGGGGGGAGTGCTGCAAAAAGTCCATGTTTTGCAGACTGCCCCACCTCTTGCTACATTTCTCAAAGCCTCCTTTTTCACTTTTTTGTTCACATGCCCTTGCGATAGCTCTTATTAATTATATCTCATTAGTTGCCTTGGAAACTGAGGTGAGGGAATGTATAACATGAGTTCAAAAAAGAGAGAAAGAAAAAGAAAGAAATCATGAGTAAAAAGCAAGCAAGAAAGAGAGAAAGACAGGAGGGGGAGGGTTGTAAAGAGGGGATGGAGAAAGTGGTTGTTGAGGGATCAGCCGTGTGTCAGATTAGCATCAGGAGACATTAACACTGGTGATGCTGCTGGGGCCACAATCCTGCCTTTCACTGCTGGAGAGGGAGATAAGCGCACTCTCACAAAAGAGAAGAGGGAGAGAGCGTGAGAGGGCTGGCTTGCCTCCACTCCCCCCAGGCCAACAGCCCCATTTACAGGTACAGCACCTCCTGATGAAAGCAAGAACAAAGAGGTGGATGTTCATTTCCTACCGCGCTGGTGTCAAGGCTCCATTGAAACAAATCGGTAAAACTGTGGATTTAGGCTGCTTCTCTTTATGTCTGCACTTGCCAGAAGCTAATCATATCTGAGCCACAGTGTTGACACTTTGAGTTCGATACACTTTGCAGCGTCGTCATGGATTATTTCACAGAATCAATGCATCTATGCACATCAGATTACAAGCATGAGGCTCTTGGGTTCTATCAGAAATGTAGTTCTGTCATATTCATGTTGTTTCAATTTATATCAACTCGTGTTGTGAGAGCTGTGATTCATTCTTATGTAACTGTTGGAGTGTTGTGAATAACAAGGAAAGGTCTCTGCCTACTAATTGTAAAGTGAGTGGCTGAGAGCAGTGTGTGCACGTCGTCCAGCCCGTGTAATGATCCTTCCAGTAAACATAATAAGCACACAGAGTGAAGCCACAAGAGATGAGCCTCTGTTGTTGTTTAGTCTTGGGCTCGCAGTCAGGACAGTAATAAGGGGAAGGATCAGAGGGGAAGGGTGTCCCCAAGGTGGTCCTTCCCGTTCCTCCTCCTCCTCTTCGTTTCTCCCTGGCTCCCTCTGACTCCCCCACAGAGGGCATGTACAAGGGTCCTGAATAACAGGAAGTGGAGGGGCAGGAAGTTGAGTCTTGTCTGCCCACGGCCTGTGGTAGGATACTGAGGCTATCGCTGTTTTGCACAGGAAACGCAACTGTCACGGCTACGCTCATGACTTTGGCTGCTGTCCATCACCTTCAAAGAGGCACATAGTGGATGCCTCTTAACAAGTTAGATGAATTTTCAAATTAGGCTTTAATTTATTAGATCTAAATTGAACATTTGACATATAGACCAGAAAGATAAGAGTAGATTTAGTTGATATAGTTTTATTACATTACTAGCATGCATGATAAGCCTGGCCTTTTTTTGATCATTAGGTAAACTCTGCAACAAAAATCTGCTATGTTATTTAGTTGCCTTCTATTTACAGGACAACATTTGATGGAGTAATGCCTCAACTTTGAGGCCGTGGTTTTAATTTGTATTTTTTGACGATCAAGTTGCACATGGACAATTTAGTGAGGTACTCCAGTTCACAGCTGTTGTCACAACGGTTAACCACATCTGCCTCGAGTGACCCCTGTGATCTGTTCTCTTACCTGCACTCCCACGCACAAAATTCATATACATCAGT
>JAQNCA010000028.1:13254510-13295075 GCA_029783725.1 Acanthurus tractus
TCTGTCTGTCTGTCTGTCTGTCTGTCTGTCTGTCTGTCTGTCTGTCTGTCTGTCTGTCTGTGAGGACCTTTTCACAGGTACAAATTCAGTTTATGCAAAATATTCATACCATATTGTCTAATTAATTAGCTTTTCAAAGATACTACTGTATTGTTCTTTTGTGTCTGAGAAAACAGTGTGCTCTGTACCTGTCTAAAGGTTTTAGTCTTCTTTTATTTCCCTTCCTGCCTTTGACTCGAGTTCAGTAGCTGTCCTGGTGTGCATGGATCTAAACAGACATACCTCCTTCCCCAAAGTCCCAGCCAGCTGTACAGGGACCATGACATTTCTTTGTCAGTGCGGTCGCATTTACAGACATGATTCCCCTGCCACCCTGCAATTTCAGCCAGAGAAGTTGATGAGGCAGCAGGAGCGCCGGGCTGTAACGGGGCCCTCATGGCGTGGGAGTGAACTGAGGGTAGCAAGGAGCACAGCGGCCCGCCTGTGGCCTCCCCACACTGTAGGGCTTGTCCCCTGGCCTGGCCATACGGCTGGGCCCCTTTGCTGTAGCCTTGTGTGTTTGCAGCTGTTTGGTAGTAATTAGGAGCAGCCACTGCACCACAGCACCCTCTCATTTGCAGGGTGGGTCAGCAGGACACACAGCACCCTTCTCTGCCTCGGCTACACTGGTCCCGGCTAGCCGCAGAGAGGGAGAGAGCTGGAATTCACTCTGTCTGTTCACGTTAAATATAAACTCCTAAACAGCAAAACACTGTACAAAACAGCCTGTGTCTGTTTGAAAACAAGGATAACAGCTCTGGATATCTATAGCAGGAAGGCTGGGCCTTTTTTTTAAAGCTATTCTTCCTTTGATTTAAGAGCTAAGTTGTTAAAGCATGGACAAAGTTTTTGTCAAATTATACCAATTAATAAAGATGCAAAGTAGAACCCGTTGCAAAATAGAAAGCATCTTGTTAACACCTCTACAAAATATCATTTGCATTGCATCACAGATGAGACAACTTTTTGCTTTGCACGCTGCGATACAAAGGAGGTACAGTAGCACTTTCTCTTCTGAGACTGTTAATATGAAACAATGCTAGTCAATCTGTAAGCCGACTGTGTCTCTGTGTTTTACTTTACTGTAAGGCTAGCAGTTCAGCCAAGTGCAAAACAAAAATCCACACTGTGAGCCAATTATCAGAATAACACCCGGCTCTGGGTGGGATCCGACAGGAGGGCAGGAGAAGAATCATCTCATGGCTCATTGCTGTTATCCACACTGTATGCAATGACCTGTGACATAAGGGATAAAAGAAAAGCAAAAAAAAAAATCTGCACACACTAAATCAGGTTGTTAGCTGTTTGCTAAGTGAGCAAGTTACCCTTCAGGTGATCCATTCTTTATGTTGTACATGAAAAGAGAGTGAGAAAAAGAATTTTTTGCTGTTTAATTTCCCTCTCTGCATATATTCAGAAGAGAGAAGTTCCTTATTATTAATGTGTCCCCCAAAGTTGAGTGTTTGCATCAGATTTAAATGTCTCACTGTACAATTTGTGAGCGAGTTTATCAGCAGAATGCAGGCACCTCAGCCTGCATTTAGTTTGTTTTAGCTGGCTCAGCAAAGAATCGGCTATGACAATAGACCTCTGTGCTAAAATAAAGCTTTGGCATAAATTGATGTATGCTTGTGTATCTTTCTTTCCTTTTTTTTTTTGCCTGGGCCACGAGGCACACAGTGCCATCTCCCTGGGGCATGCTCCTAACCAAGGGGGAATAGCCATTAGCATATGGTCCCCATTGTCTAGAGACAATTTGAAAATTTATCTCCGCCGCTCCGCTGCTAGCTATCCATACTCATAGCATTAAAATGAAAGAAGTCCTTAAGTGGGCTAATTAGAAAGTATTGCTGTACGAGATGTTGTGTGGGGACAACGGGGCTCCCTTGCATTATCACTGCAAGTGCTTTAGGAGGGCTGTTAACCTTTCAGGATTTATAATACAGAGCATGGCAAGGGCTGAGAAGGTCTGTAATTGCACAATCTATCAGGAATTGTGAGTGCAGAGTTGAGACAGGCAGTGAACTAAGCAGATATTTTTTAAATTTTCCTTCAACTTATTACCTACAATGTATAATGACACATTTACATAATTCAGAGTAATGAAGTATATTATGCAAAAGTGATGAGCGAGATGAGATAAAAATGAAAATATTGTACAAATGTTGCATACATTGTGTGTAAGATCGACCTTTTTATGCAGCTTTATGTTCACACAAAAGTGTGTGCCTTTGCTGTGTGGCTTTATGGGGGTGCACAGACTGAGATATAAAGGCAGCAGATGTCCTGTCATGCATACTGTAGGATGGTAAAGAGCCATGCCCTGCATAAGTGATGGTCCTACAACACAGCGACACAGTCATCAGGCAGGCTGGCACACTGATTGCAAATGAATGCTCAATAACAACCAGACAACAGCAGCGCCTCCCTGGTTGATTCTCCTCATTTACAGTATTCATAGCAATAATTAGCCTTTGAGTCTCAGACAGATGCACACATCTTTATTATGCACTATTGTCAAACATTCACATTTTTATCACTGCTCTTTCTTTCTTACACACTCACACATGTAGTGGCTTACAGTGGAAGCATATGGTTCAGTGAAGTTTGGCTTTAAATGTGTCTGTTTTAACTTGACACGTTCAAAACTCATGAACCGCACAGAATGACAACATCACAGCCAGTGGCAGTCAGCGAGCATTGTAAGGGTATTTTGCCTAGTTCTCAGAGCAGCTGTCACCGTGTGCATGGATCTACAGGAGGGATTTTGGTGGAGAAAGGTGGACACACATTAGTTTTGTAAGTCAGTGTAGGGAAGAGGCTGGTGTAGCCTAGTGAGCAGCATGCAGTGACGTCCTCTGAATGCCATTAAGCAGGCTCACTGGGGGTAATTGCCCAAGTCATTAAAAGTTTGATGATTTTGCTGCTGGGTGGAGGGTTGCCCGCCCTTGCTGTGGCTCAGTTTGGATTTTGCTCTGGCACTTCAGATGCCTGTAGGCACAGTGTGGCTCTCGCTCTCTCACTTTCTCCCGAGGGAACAACATAGCACATACCTACCATTTTTCAGTCTTCACTTATTCCTGAAGTTCTGAGCGGCCGTCAGTATTTTTTGACAGCTAAAGAGCATGTTGACTGACCGTAGACAGAACAGAGAAATGTTGTTAAATGTGGCAGCCAGCGCATATTTTATCATTGTTCAAGATAATGTGTAGTTTCCATAAAAACTGCACTGAAGCAGCAAAATATGACTGGGCGATGGTGGTTTTAGTTTTGGCATTGAGTGTTACAGAAAGGTTGCACCTTGTGCATCACTAAAATGCTCAGACTTTTAGATAATGAATAACTCTTCCTAATTTTATCTACACAGCCCACTGTCACTTATGGCAAATACAGTTAACTGAACAAACCAATTATGTTTAAACTGGACCATTCTCGTTATTGATTAGAAATATATCTTGGAAACACTACTTACATTTTGTTAACTGGCATGTCACTCTCTCCACTAAACAGGAGCTGTCAAGGCTACTGTAGGTTTCAAGGTCAATCCCACCCAGTGGACGAGGCCCTTGCACCCTCAATTGTCCACATAGGGGTCCTGGGGCTGTCTCCTCTCCCAGTGAGAGCTGATCCAGGCAGACAGTTGCGGTGGCCATGGCTTGTCTCCCAGGCCCGCACACTCTGTCACTGCATAGCCAGGGCAGCAGCCACAGGGCCTGGGTCACTCTGCCAGCTGGTGCCAGACCTTTCTGACTCTCAGACCCACTCTCATGTCTGCCACGGGGGCCGTCAGAGGTGACATGAGGTTCTAATAAGGCCGCCAGCTCCTCACCCCTCTGAAGGTGTTAGTGACTCAAGCATCTCTTGCCATGCCCCAGTCACAGCTGCAGTCAGAGTCCCAGATGTCTTGTTTGTCATCTTGACGCCTCTGCCTGAGGATAGACATTGATAGACCTTTTGATTGACACATAAACTCTGTGCGGATGTGTGTGTGTGTGTATGTGTGTGGGTTTGCTGGAGCATATGTTGTTATATGCTTTACAGATTTCTTTGGCCTTATCTTATTTGTGAAAGATTGAAGATTTCAGAACAAAAACTAGGTGTGCCACTTGTGCTCATGATATGGATTTAGATACATCTGTTTTAAGACAAACCTTGTAATTTTTAAACTTTTATTACAAATAGCTACATTTGACACAGTTGTTGTGTTAAGGGAAATCTTTTACTTAATATGTTTACTTCAAGATTTTTTTATCATCTCTTGAAAATCAAGTTTTAGTTACTACTTCAGAATTTTATTTTGGTAGGAAAGGTAAATCTAAGCTGTCTTTTAGAGAGGTGTGGCATGGTTGTCTGTGCTGCAGCGCAAATTTTGACCAGTACGATTTTTTTTACAGAAACATCTCGCAGAGTGCAGCTAAAAAACCACATTTTTACAGCCTCAGAAACATGCAGGAAAATAGGTAAAACTGATAGAAACTCAAAGGAAGAAAAAATAGATTACCAGGCTCAATTAAAGTTTAATAAAAAAAAGTAGTGGTGGCGGGGCACTTGGGAAGAAGATGGAATTGAAGAAAGTGTGAATTGAGATCAGAATCACCACCTCTGCTGACATTGTGAGAGCTTCTTAAAAGGTCAGGCACAGTCTAAATGAAATGCTAGTACAGTCACCGATCTGCTTGGTATTGTTTGAGCTGTTATAATGACCTTATCAAAAGCAGAGAAAGTTGGAGCCCCTCCAGTTTATTGTAAGTTTAGATTTGGCCTTCCTTCTCTTTTGCTCTGACATTTTTATTTCTCAGAACAGCTGTGAGAAGCACTGGTACATTGGTACAACATAGCTTTACAATACTGAGGCTAATCCTGTCATTGTGACTTACATGAATTAGTCAGGGACACAGACTGCATGCATGCTTCATCTTATAGGAGCGACTCAACATTTTTCAAACCACACAGAGTCTCTGTGGGTGTCTTTGATTTGGTGAACCATAGGAAAGCTCCGTCAGTGAGCCTCCCACTTGACCTCAAGGATGTCTGTGGCTTTCCACTGTCTCACCAGTCACTCCACAAAAGATGGGGGTGGAGGAAGGTTGTATTTTTTGTTTGCTAGTCTTTATGAACAGATCCATTTTGTGTCATGACTTATTAAGTCAAGCAGGACTTCATACATGTTCCAACAAAAGGAGAAAAATGGGGCAAGACTGTATGAAACAGCCGTCTTCTCCTCCTATTTAAGATAACTGTTTAAGTACAGAAGATTAATGTGGTCATCACTTTTAATGGCTTTGTGAGCAGCCGCTGGTTTTGTAGAGGTACTGTGTCTTTGGCTGGGGAAAGGACCAAGTCTCAGTGCTGCTGCTCAGGTTGAAATGAAACGGTGCCTGGGTCAGCAGCCCTGCACTCAGCACTCTGCCATGCATCCAGGTGGAACAAAGTCCTCGCTCAGCGTCTCATCCTGGGCTTCCTGCTGAAAGGTGACATCTCCATGGCTTAACAGCCACATTCATCTGCTAAAGAGCATACAATTTGTTAATCATTTTCCCCCATCACAGCCCCTGCTTTCCAGTCGGTTAGGTACACAAACAAACATGCAAGCAGGTAAATGAGCGAGTGGGCAGCCCTGTTGTTTAGTCAGAGGAGACTGGTATCAGCTGGTTAGAACTGCAGGTGCCCTTAACAATACCCGAGGCCGGTCAAATCAAATCCCATGGACTACCACCATGCAAAAATCCACCTTGAGGAAATTGTCAGAATGACTCGCACAAAACCACCTTTTCTGCTTCACCAAACTGTCTCAAAGGCTTTATGTTTCTGGGATTTTGCAAGGAAACATGTCATTTGATCCAGCTTCTCCTGTATTTAAACATGGTCATTAAAAAAAAGGCATTTTAGAATTTGGTTTGTCATGAAGAGCTTGACTAACATGGTCGCATTGAATAGAAAATGACATGAGGACAGGCTCCTCCATGTCTAGAGCGAGAATAATGGTCCCGTGTAATTACCTGTAGTGTGGAAGATTTGAAATTCATTTATCACAGTTGGAGTGACCCCACAGCCTCAGCAGTTACATAGACACTATGCAACACATAGGATTATACTGCATTATACCAGTTAAAATGAGGGTATAGCCGCAAGCTGTGACCAATTAAAGTTGAACAAAGCCAGCTCATCTGCTCAACTCCTCTCTTAGTAGGTCAGTGAAACTGATGGAGAATACAGACACATGCACTCCTCTGTGGCTCCAAGCACAGCTTTCACTCGCACATTCACCAGCCACGTTGTATTATACACATTTAACAAGAGACATGCACTTAGGAAAAACATAAATCTGAAGCTGTGATTTCAAATATACAAATTTTAAAGCTATTTTCAGCAAACAGCCATTACTAAACCAACAGAAAGCTGTATTTCTGTCCTCCCTTCTTGTGAGTGATGTTTTCAGCTTGAGAAATGACTGTAGCATACTGTAAAGAGGTGGTGTAACATAATGACATGTGTGTATGGGTCTGAAGTGACCACAGAGGCAGAGCTACAGAGATACAGGACATAAAGTCACTTTGCAGAGAGGGTTGCGTTACCATTGGAGTGATGTATGACCTGAAGTCCCATCTGAGGGCTCATGTTACAAGGCTTATGCTGCACTACAGAGATAGCTTTCCGTATATGGAGTCAGGGGCTACAGTAATGTATGGACCCCTGTTGTTGCCAAAGCTCTGACTCAGCTCGCTGACTCGTGCCTCTAACCCTGACCTCTGTCCTGACAACTACACATTTCAGACATCGACAATGTCATTGCAATCATTCCTAAAGGAGGAATAATCTTGTTACCTGTCACCTTGGTTACAGTAACGTTGTTGTGATATAATGAGACTGTAAGTACTGTAATTTTATGCTATTTTCAGCATGAAACAACTGTACGGTCTTATTTAGGGCAAGTAGCCACCCAGTTGTCATGTGCGGAAATATTTATTTCATTAATGCTCCTCAGTGACATTTTTCAGATAATTGTACTTTGAGAACCGCTACTTGGGACTTCCACTGCTCTACATTTCAGAGGGAAGTTTTGTATTTTACTGCTTCATGTATCCCACAGCCATTGTTATCTCTCACATTAAGATTTTTATATACATACAAAACATAACAAGAGGTAATAAAATGTGATTCACTGAGGTAGCTGACAGTAGATAAAATAGAAAATACAAGCTCCAAACATACCATCTACAATATTTAGGATCTTGGTTTTATGTTGATACAGAAGAAAAAATATGCCAAAGATGAATTAATAATTACATGTTTCATAATGAATATCTTAACCTGTGATACTTTTAGTAGTTTTTGCTGATGGTACTTTTTTCCTTTTACTCAAATACTAGACTTTCACTTGTATCAGATGTCTTTTCAGTGTGGCACTGCCATTTTTGTAAAGAAGAAGACGTGAATTCTTCATCCATCACTGACAATTTTACAATAAACATGGATGTGAGAAATAAACCACGCTCTTCGGTTCTAACAATAATACCAAAGTAGCATTTACAATCGTGCCAAACTATAAATTTTTTTTTCCTTCTAATTTGATCATCTGTAGAACTGATGTAGAGAAATTGAAACTATTTTTCTCTGTAATGCATTCTTTTGTTTTCTGTGTGTTTCTCAGGTTACTTTCACAAAGAGGAAGTTTGGCCTGATGAAAAAGGCCTATGAGCTGAGCGTACTGTGTGACTGCGAGATAGCCCTCATCATTTTCAACAGCTCTAACAAACTGTTCCAGTATGCCAGCACAGACATGGACAAAGTGTTGCTGAAATACACAGAGTACAACGAACCCCATGAGAGCAGAACCAACTCCGACATTGTAGAGGTGAGTGACTGACTGAGTGTATGATTCTCTAAACTTAATTTATGTTAAGATTTACTCAACTGAGGCTAAATTTAATATTTTAGCATTAGATTTAGACTACAAAATACATGAATTCTTTGATGACTTCAGGCTTATAAGCTTGGAAATTCTCAAAGATTAATGCTTTAAACACACAGGAGTGAACAAGTAACAGTTTCCTCCAGTCACCATTCAAATTGGGCACAGGAGGTCTGCAATCCTTGATAAGTGAAGCTTCTCTTGTGCCCATCAACTGACATGGAAAACCTATCTCTGCACACAGTGCTGCTGACCACTATTGCTGACTCTGTTTCCCATAGATATTGTACCTGCAGCCCTTAGTCCTCTGGCTACTCCTCATCTCAGACCATCCGCTTGCCTGCTGCCGTGTAGTGAAAATAGAAAATACAGTGTTTCGTACATTCCATACTGCTCTATAAAACTCAACAAGCACTTGGGTTTCCTGGCAGCTCCTGCATGCCCGGCGACTAGCGGAAGAGTAAGCCACTTGTTATGCCAGTATGCAAAACTGTCAGCCAAAAGTGTAGAAGCCACAGTAAATGAGAATGATTAGGGATACATCCTGTTCCAAACATCTTTCATTGGCACAGGCGTAGTTCCTCAGCTTATTCAAGATCTGCTTTAAGAGGCGAGTAACTCCGATCTGACTAAATGACAGCGTATACAATATATGTTAATGCCCATTGATAAAATGAAAAAAAGAAGCTAGAATAAAGGTGCCCATTTGTTTTTATAGCTGTTATTTGAAATACACTTACACTAGCTTTTTTGTACACTGAGATATATTTTTTTCAGTAGGCAATACAAACTGCTGCATTGCAATACTTTTACCACCACCTGCCCACTAAAACATACAGCATTTTTTTTCTTACTGGGACCCAATTAAGAGACATTAAGGGTATAAGATGGGTGCGATTGAGATTTTTCAAGAATCCCAGCTTTGGAAAAGATTTTCACTTGGCGGAATTAGTAAAATTACATGCAGCATAAAGGAGTCAGCTGTGGCCCATTATCTTTTATTCATGCTGCTGCTGCTTGTGAATTACCTGCTTGGCAGAGCTGCAGAAGTGCTTTGGCATCCTGTAGACGCACGCAGTCACTCCTCCATCAGGGTCCCTCTGAGCAGAGCGGGGGCTCACCTGCATGAAAAATACATGGACACATTCCTTGCTTACGTAACGTTGACCACAAATTTGTTTTTGCCATTGACTCTGGAAGCTGTCTTATTTTAAACTAGTCAACACAACAGTGTTCCATACTTAGAATCATTATGGGGTTATTCACCTCAGGTTGTTAGATCACATATATCTGTGGTCTACCAGCGTGTTTATGTTGACAGCATGGTGTAATTGGACTGTACATTGTGCATAATGTAGAGCCTGTGATCCCATGCCGTTTTCCTACTTTGCCCTTCTGGCTACTCTCGAGGAAGCTGCCCTGCTGCACAAAAGGCGAGAACAAGCCGCTGTTGTCCCCGCTCACTGGGGCCAGCATCTTTGCAGATATGCACAAATCCCCCTTTGCCTCCTGGCTACATGGTCAAAGTTCAGAAATGAAGAAGCAGAGCAGAAGTAACCAACCCAGTCCACATCACAGGAACAACACAAACCAACTATTCAGTCGGGGAGCGGATGTCCAAGGTGGTTGATTATCTTGGTAAAACTATGATTTGATTGTATTTTAAGATCTAATATGAGCTGTTTCCCCTCCTGAGATTCTTGTACACTACATAGTGGAGCCGATGCATTTGTATTATTGGAAAGAATCCACCCTCCCCCATTTATCAACTAAAATGGGCCTCACATGAGGACACTTACACTGGACACTTATCTAAGTTTTTTAAATTGTGTTAAACCAATCTTTGCCTTGCAAACAATCATGTGCTCATTTGTCCAGTTTGGGAAGCCAGAAAAACCCTTTTCCACTTTTCACTGGGATGCTCGTTCCGTGAGAGAAACTAAATCAAAGGTCACATTCCTGCTCAGTGGTACCATCTGTAGATAAAGGCTTAGCTGTGCAGTGTGGGAGAACAGTCTCCATGTTTTCCACAGATGGATGCATGCCTGGGCCACAGTTTGATAACCCAGTGGAGGGCTATGGACTTTGTCTCAATCTTGGCTCACAGTCCAAAGCAGAGCAGTAGGCTTAGATTTTTTTTCTGTGTGTGTGTAGGTGTGTGTGTCTGCATGTGTTGATGGTCTTAACCTTACAGCACTCCAGGCAACAATTGAATTGTTGTATGAAATCTGTGTGTCACACAAACCACTCTTCATTTTTAAACCTTAAAGGTGAATTATCACAGATTTTTTTTGTTGCTGTTTTTTTTTTGTAAAAACATAATTTATTTTTTGCTCAGTCATATAACAAATACCACAGCACTCTTGTTTTTGTGGTGCATAAAAAACAGCATTGTTACAGTAAAAAGGCCTTTTTAGGCTCATGATAGCTCTATCTTTATCTTTTCATAATGTAGAGGAGTAGTATGCATAATAAATGTGTCATTTAATAAGGTTGTGTTATTGTGAAACGAGTATTCATGACTGAGGGCTTTATGGTGTTGTTCCTATTGTGCTTCAGACTGAATTCTGTTTATACCACAAATGAAAATGCTGCCGTTAGTCATTAGATTAATCTAATAATATTTACTCTTCCTCCCTTCTCCGCTAGTGGAGCTAATGAGATTTTGCTCATGCTCCACCATAACCTCACACCATTCTGCAACACACACAAAGATCACGGTGTCTGGGGAAGAAACCTTGAAATCAGATCATAACTTCACAGGCTTCATTTTAACTGTCCTCCCTCTTTGAGCAATTCAGTACATTTAAAGTATATAGTATACATTAGGATTAACCACGTTTGAAAGCACCTAACCAACATCAAGTCAACACTTAATTATCTTATAAAATATGTGAATTAGCTTTAACCCAATTTGAGAATGCAATTTTCGTCAAGTACCTGTGACTTGTAATTGTAAATAACTGGACTGCACCGTATGCAAAGTGCTGACTTTTCACTGCTCTTTTTAAATGTCTTTTACTCTGGTGGTTTGTAAGAGTAAACAACTGAAGATCATTCATAGGGAAATTCGGCCTATCCTCCTCATAATAAAGAGGGGCGGCCTTTGTTAATGTGACTTGTGAAAAACACACAATTCCCTCTCTATTTATGAAGGAACGCCTCCTCTCACAAGACCACTACAGTGAGAGGAAATGAGCATAAAATTATCAGGTTATTTCCATTAGGCTTTATTTCTAGATCTCTATCAGCTATTCAGAATAAGAGGGGCAGTATTAATCATTCAACAAGCTATGTAAATTTTGACCATTACTGAATGTCAAGCTCCGTGTTTTCATCTGAGTCACACCTATTTTCTACTTTATTTGTAAATTTCATGACTCTTCTTTGTAGAATTTACTGTAACAAAAGCTATTTATGAAGGATCCTTAATTTGTTATCATATCCCATTCTCTCCTCTTAATTTTTTATGGATGGATACAATCAATAAATCAACTCTCTTTGCTTCAAAAGTGAAATTTCAGTGACTAACAGCTCAAAGAAAAGGGCATTTTATGACCAGTTATGGATTAAATCCCTCACAGTGCTTTGGGCTGAATGGGCACCAGTAGTTTCAAACAGGGGATGTTTATGTTGTCAATCAAAGGCTGAGCAGTGATTAAGACTCATTTCTATCTTAATGAATGCAAATTGGCACATCTGCTATGGTGGGCTAGATGTCCAGACTCTTCAATTAGCATGATTGATCAATTATCCTCCTGCTGGTGGCTCACTGGAAATGGAAGCTGGGGAAACGGATGGGGGTGGAGTGGGTGTGGGGGTGAGGAGGAGATGAAAGAGCATGAAAAAAAGAGAAAAAAAATTGTTCAAAACCATCGCTCTATAAATCAATTTTTTTTAATTAAAAGAATAATGGAATATCAGTTCACTCAAAGACGGCTCTCACTTTGCAAATGTGTTAAAAATAGACATTGATAAGTATAATCGAAAAAGCTTTTCTTTTATCTTTGAAATGTTTCTTTACTTTTTTGACAAGGATACCTCCAGGTTGACATCTGAAAAGACAGATAAAAGATCTGAAAAAGAGATATTCCTCAGATTAAAACTGAAAAATGCATTTATTAGTGCAGCAAACTGAAGCTAGCTGGTTAAGAACTTAATATTTGAACAGATTATGTGGTTCTGAATGTGAAATCATGACTTTTTTTTTTTTTACCTTATTTGTTTTTTGTATTGGCATTGCCATTGTGATAAATCAACTTTACATGAACAAAGACACAATTTGCATTTTAAATCTGCGTCTGATTCCTCATCAGGTTTTCTGATCAGATACTCCTGTAAGAAATGAGCTTTAGCCATGCAAATATTAAGTCGAACAGTACTCTTTCAACTCTGGAGTCTGTCGCAGCTTGTTTGTGTCTGTTTTAACAGTAAGCACAAATCCTTGAATATCAAAGCACACCGGTGAGACTACTCTGATTAGCAGAGGCAGCTTGTCCTGGGTGTGTATTTATAATTGTGACACAAAAACATAACAGGATGGTCAAATGAGGCTCTGGCTGGCACACAGGAAACTGTCACTACTAATGTGTTCTCTAATGCAGTATTATTATAGTTGCTATATTGTTGTTAGTATAAAGCTCTCTAGCTTGATGATCATATAACAACATGTATTGAAAGACTGATTATTACATTCACATCAATTAAATGGTAAAACCAACAGATCTTCTGTATGGAAATCATGGTAAACAAGTAATGCAATAGGGATTTATATCCAAGATGATATCAATATAGATACACACAATATGTGTTTTCTGCTGCTAGAGGTTTCTCTGTTAACATTATAAAAAAGAAGTAGCATGGGATCATAGAATTTGTTTATTTCTTTATTTGACAGCCACCACTGCAGGGGAAAATCAATCTAACTTACTTCGACAGAAATGTTTACGGACCAAATGATATATTTAAGTGTTTTTCATGTTTGCTGACTTCCTTCCTCTCTCTCTCTGACTGGTGTTACCCTGAGAGTTAGCGACAAGCAACAAAGTGAAACCTAAAATAAAATTACAGATTTCTTTGAGTTTGGTGTTGGAAACATCTGAAATAATTCTAATTAACATTTCAACAAAATGTGATACAATAATATTGCCACTTTTCGGTATTTTAATGCTAAAATGTTACATAAAACATAAAACAGTTAAAAGTTGGGCTTGCATAAATTAACATTTTATCTTTACAACACATGAAACTTTTTTTCACCAGTAGCTGGTGTTATTTTGCAACATTCTACCTTCAGATATATTGTTAGTGAAAGACGATTTGTCTTAAGAAGTTGCTATAAAAGTACAAGTGGTGATCATGATATATTATTGGGAAAATATTTTATCTTGTGACATCGAAGTTTGAGTATTACCTTGACATATGAGATGGCTGATTTAGCATGTATAAGCCCATTTCCTGTTACTGCTGATGTAGCATGTTAAAATTCTAAATTGCCAATTTTTACGTACTGAGTCATAAAACTTCATATTTCTGACTGCACAACTTCGTAAAACATATGAGCTTGATTTACACCACTGCTTCCACAGTATTGAAATGATTTTTAGTGTCTAGCATCTGGCATCTTGTGGTGTACCAAACATTATCTTGTACCAAACATATCTTATCTTGGTGTACCAAACATTATCTTACGTATAAAATAAAAAATCTTTTATGATCTTTTATGAAGCTTCTCCATTGTATTTTAACCATAGTTTTCTCATGTGATATATTTATAATTCACCACTCCAAAGCTAGTTTCCCTTGGAATTCACTGTTGCAAACATAAAGAAAAGATTGTCTGGTTCAACTGCAATTTAATAATTATTTCAGTTAACTTCAAACAATCAACTAAGTACAAGTTGCTGTCCAGTTTTATATTTGCACACCTGCTGATAACTCAAAAGAAGTTAGGAAACACATGACAAGATTCATAGGGAAAAAGTTTCTTTTCCTGAATTCTTTTGTGCCAGATTTATGATTCGTTTTACACATTTGCAGTAGTTAAGAGTTTGTGGACTGTAGTTTATTTGGGCCAACTCTCCATGACAAAAAATCCTGACAGCGCTAATTCAAAACTGGACACAAGTCAATGCCAAATGTATTCTCCAACTTATATAACTGATTCATGCATGTTTAACTATCTTAATTACAAATACATTATCACTCAATGTTTTAAAAATGTACTTAAAAGGGTCAAAGATGCACTTTAAAGAGGTACTGGACAGAAAACCCTACTGGACATTACAGTCCCACCTGAGTAGAGAGGTACACATGTAAAGACCACATCATGGTATTAGGTCCATTTTTTAAAAATATGATTTCTGCCTTACAGAATACTGTAATGTGTGTTTTATATCAGTAAAAAAATTAAAACAGGATTTGATCTTATGGACCCCCTTGGTTCTTAAGTAATAATATACACACTTTTAAAGTTTTGACGTGTTTTTTCTGTTTTTTAATACCAATGTGTAGGTTGTAATAAAAAACAACCAGTAACACAGCGAAGCAGATTTTAAGTTACAGTGGTGAATTTCGTTTTTAGGTCATTCATTTATTTGAAAACAAGTTAAGTCATTTAACATGTTTTTAACTTACTACAATTTATAAGCATATATTAATGTTAATAGGTGGTTGAATTTTAGAGCTGTAAAGTGTTGATACAGTCTTGTAATTTTTAAAGACTTCATGTTTCTGTTGACCACGAGAAAATATCTGTTGTATTAAATGAGCAAAATTCTATAATATTTAATTACTCATAGTATTATATTTGACTTTAACTTGAAGTTTAGATATTTACTTATGAGGCCAGTGAAAGCTAGCTATTTTAAGAAGTTTCATGTGTTTTTACAGGTATTGTGTGCAGACTTTACCGTTCTGTCCGTGGCCCTTGAACGCTTTTATTTGCAGGAAAAAAAAATGATGCAGTCATTAACAGAAACATTAATGACATCACTTTCTTTGTAACAGTGCCATTTTCTCAGGAAAGACTAAACTCAGTAAATGTTGTTAGGGCCACCCTACTTTGTGTTAATGATTGGAATGAAGGTACCCTGTCTGGTCAACTTTATGTTCAGATGTTTAAGTTATTTATTGAAGTTCAGAGAGGTGCAGCATCTGAGTTTGGGTTTTCTCCTCCATTTACTTTTGACTTCTGATCTATGATTGTGAACCTGATACCGTGTTCGTGTCTGCGCCATAGTCTGTTTTTTTGGTTTTGGTTAGTGACTCAGACCTTTACAGGAACATGCTTGTGTTCTTAGTGTTTTATTTATTTTTTTTACTCCACAAATCAGTTAGCTGCCATTTCAAGAAACATAGAATAGCAAGTTAATCAAACAGTTTGCATCTGGAGGAGATTACACTTGTGGCAAGTCATTATTCTAGTTGGAAATATCCACAATTTCTTATTGTCTGCTCAGTCTAATTGCTCATTCTTTTTCTTTTTTTTTGTAATTATCTACATCATTATCTATCATTTGCCGGTCTATTTACAGTGGGTGAGCAGCACTCTCAATGTAACAATAAAATCTGAAATCAGAGAAAATATTTAAAAAAAATAAATAAATCAATAATCTGATTAAAAATCTTAGATATTTACTGCATTCAGACTTAAAAAAAAGCAAAAGGTGGAAAATGAAACAAATCTCTAACCTGGATGGTGTCTGTCTTGAGGTAGGTGTAAATTAGGCTATCTAAGACAAATGTAGCCAATCCAGATTTTTTCATTAATATAATATATTGACATTTCCATGTCTTGATTACACTAGATACCTAACTCCGACTCTTTGCCATTATCCTTCTGCTTTCTCTGCATCATGATGTCATCATTTTCCTCATTTTTGGTATTTCACCATAGAGCTCATGGCAGCAGTGATGAGAAATCCCTTTTAAGCTAAATCAAATGTCATCGCTATTGACATAGACTTATTGGGTTGATGTTGATTTTTCAGGGCTTTTCAATATATGTGAAAATTTCTGCCAGGCCATTTTTTAATATTACAGAAAAAAACTGCATGCACTCATGATCTCCTGTGATTTATTGGAGTGATATTAAAATGATTTTATATAAATTTCATTTTGACTGTAGGTCACATACAGTTCGGTTGTTTTTCTTAAATATGATGATATTACTGAAAGTATGATTAATCTGATAGAACCTTAAAAAATAATGGATATGTGCAATCTCATATGATATTACTCAGTGGTTTCTTTTTAAGTATCCTCTGTATGTTGCCAATTACTGCAAATACTAAGCCTGTCAGTCAGTCTATTGTCTCTGGAGAGGATGGTAAAGTAACAGTGCGGACAGCCATTAATTTGTGTGTCTGAAATCCTATTACCGCATCTTTTTTTGGGGCTCACACAAGCACACCGACTTGTGAAGATGAGCTACTTCCTTTTTCCTGTGTGCACAGTGTTTTTTATACCTGAGAGCAAGCTTTTAACCTTCCGGCCAAACACACTGGCTGTTCATTTATTTTCAGACTCGTGCAGCTGGACATGTGAAAGATAAAAAACTTCACGAATGTTGTGAAAACAGAGAGAGGAGTTATTTTTGTTATCCACAGGAATACCGTCACTGACATTACCTGCAGTTATGCGAGGTTTCAGTTGTGTAATAAGCACCTATGAGTAGAGAGATACTAGATAAGAAGATAAGAAGATAAAATCTACTTACTAATTGCTTTAAGTTGTTTGTTGTGTAATGCAGGCTTTGAACAGTACATTAAGACGGTTGCATGCATTAGCTAATCTAAAAGTTTAGCATGGCCTTCGGATTTTTTGCTTTTTGTATATCAGGTAATAATGCTTATAGCCTTCATTACAGGTAGGAATACAATCTTCTGCAGTCCATTTAAGTTGTTATTACTCTCCTCTTGGCACACAATATTGTACCTCAAGTTTTAGGTCCTAAACAAGTCCTAATGCACTTCTCACCAAATGCAATGGCCTTTCAACAACAGAGCCTCCACTCTGTTTTTTTGTGCAACTTGCTGTTCTGCTGTGGTCTGTCTGTGGTGTTTTATTTGCACATTTTTCACACTTATTTGTTGACCACACAGTTTTTGTACACGAGCAATGTCATCTGTAGAGTCTTTCTTTTTAAATTGGGGCTTAGTAAAATAATACTAATTTGTAAATGTTCCTCTCCTGAAACTTGACTGGATGCTGTTTGATTGGTTTAAACAAAGTGGAATAAAGCATCAACCTGCTCGGAGTAAACAGAAAATTATTCATTTGTGGTGCGCCTTTTAAACACTGTTTTACATGTAGGTAGGGTGAAAGTATTTTGAAGTCTAAGACTTAAGTCCAAATTAAGTCACGAGTCATGTGTGTTTAAGTTCAAGTTGAGTTCCAAGTCCTTTTTTGAAATTGTCTAGTCAAATCTAAAGTCATCGAATTTGTGATTTGAGTCAAAGTCATGTGAAATCCTATGACTCCAGTCTACACCTCTGCTGTCATCTCTTATAGAGAAGTCTGGTGAGAATTGTATGAAAAGTCTTCACTTGCCACAGTGAGTGAAGCAGTATTAGTGGTTCAGTAGTGAGCAACATGCTGGGTTTCAAAGTGCCCCTTTTTATAGGACAAGGACTCCTTTTCCTCTGGGCTTTTAGTGAAAAAGGGTCACCAGTCCTCTTTTATAGATTTCTCAGTGTAATGAAACAGTTGTGGTAATGTTCGTGCGAGTACATCACATACTATTCTGTGATGTTTTTCCTCTGTTTCCTGTGAGTAATTGCCTCTGAGTTTCAAACTGTGAAAGCTTAATTATTGAATCAAACTTGCTATAGTACCCTGCTGTTTATATGGGATGTTGTTCTGTATACAGCAATTTTCCTTTAACTTGCTAAATGGCTTAACTCCATTACCAAGTAAGTACTGGTTTTAAACCTATCATGTATTTCATCTCATTGTTTTATTATGTCTCTGCTCTCCGGTGTGTGATGCTTGTTACCAGGTTACTGCTAAGAGATTTTTGCTTTTAGCACATGTCCTACCTCATTGACGTCAGAGCTTTTTTCCACCCTCTCAACTATGTTGCATATGTCTCATTTTGAATAGAGGGTCTCTTAGAGAGCATATAATAAAAGGAGACACAACAACAAAAGACCACAAGCCAGGGTGCCTTATTTTAAACATTGATTTCCACTGATGCTAATTACTTAATACTCAAAGCACCAAAATTAGATGTGCTCTTTGTCAAAATCTTGAACTTTACAACACAACAGTTTATTAATCAAAGTGTGAAAATATACTGGTAGTTTTTGAGCTGAATAACATTTTTCTGCTATTGATTTATTTTTTTAGTTCTTATCCATAAAACATTTCTGGTTTCTTATTTGAAGATGTTTGTAAAATACCAAACATAAGAGTTTCTTGGAACAAGTGTTTAGTTGACAATTGTGAAACTTGTTTGACAAACTACTTACATGGACATTTTAAAGGAGACACTTCATTTAAACTGACTTGTAAGGACAGTCTTTGAATTTTACCTCCTGAGTAGAGAAAAAGTTTATATACTTCATGCGTCAACTTTCACAGAAATAAAGATGTATGACACACTTCTTCTTTGCCATTGTTAAAACTAACAGAAAAATGTTTTGTTAACAGTTTGCATGCAAATTGATGTTGCCATTAAGTAAAAATTGACTTTTACTAAGCATGATCATTCTATGTTTGAAAATATTTCTTTGTTTAAAGTGTACTTTTTCTATGTTATGATTGTTAGTGATAAATATTGGTATCTAAAGTATGTAACACCAGTTCTTACATAGATTAAAAGCTATTTTCTTTGTGTCTTATAAAACTTAAAGAAGTTTTCTTTTGGCAGAATATTTTAGTTATTCACAACTTCCAGGAGATTGCATACGAAAAGTAGTGAAGAGGGTAGTGAATAAAGCTTTGAAACTTTGCTCATTAGCTCAAAAAATTCTTAAATCCCTGAAATTTAGCAGCTATTATTTTTTTAACAAGGAGTGTGTGCTCAGATAAATGCAAATTGTGTGGTGAGTCACAAAATTGGCTGATTTATACTAAATTAGAAATTTGCAAAGTATAGCTGCAGTTCTTGTTAAAAACACAAAAAAGTAACTAACATTGTCAAGAGAATGTGAAAAAGTAGCAGCTCTGACTAAGATGTCAAGTTGTCTTCGTGTCATGTTGCAGAGATATCTAATGAGGTTTAACAGAATTAATGGTAACCTTAGTTTTGCTGCATTAGCAATGTGGCAGTTGGCATTTAACAATTATTAATGTATAGCTGCCCAACCACATACCTGACATATCTGTGGTATGAACAGCATGAAATAGGTCAAATGTTGAGCTGACCTAATTTGGTTTGATCTAGTTATAGAGCAGCAATGATACTAGTTATGGTTTAAGATCTTTAAACCCACAAGCCACGAGTCCACCCTCTGTGTTGGTAAATGACCTTGTGGGCTGAACGGCTAAAACGAGACCCTCTTTTTGTACACAGCGGCTTCTGTGTGTTAGCTAGTGCAACAATCAGCTTGCCCTTGTGGCCCCCTCCTCCCACTGTGCGTGCTGTGCGGCCAACCCCTCCTGCCCAGGGGCGAGGACAGAGCAAAGCCTGCTGGGATAGAGTGGAGGAGGGGGGTGGGCGGGGGGGAGCACAGGGGGTTAGCTGGCACCGTGCCACCTTCCCCTGCCTGACTGGGGGCAAAGAGGGAGGCTGCTGTGTCTCAGATTGATGAGGACAGGTCTGTGGTCTGGGTATAGAGTGTTGCAGAACAGACGTCCTGCTGGCACATCCTGCCCTCTCTGTCGCTCGCCCCCCAGCCCTCCGTACTCGCCTTATCGGAACTCCTAATTGTCCTTATGAATATTTTAGAGGCGAGCAGGAATGGGAGTTCAGGGTTGGGGGTATGGTTTCAAGGGCCCTGACAGCTAATGATCCATTCAGTGACCAGAGAGAGAGAGAGAAAGAGAGAAAGTGAACGAGAGACAGAAAGAGAGGGAGTAAAAACCGTTCGATATCCATATTTTAATGTTTTTCTCTGGAATGTAATTTCTTCTGATCAGTTTTTAACATGTGCCACCTTTTTCTTTGTGTAGAGTGGGACCAGGATGTGTGTTCTCATTCTTTTTAAATCTGTAGATAATGATGACATTGGTTTGCCTTTATCCTCAATTTGTAGTTTAATTCCCTCTTGTCTATACTGAAAATACGCAGTCCGCTGATTGAGACTGTTCTTGTCTTACTCTGGGAGCTAATAGCTTTGTCACACCAGTCATTCACCGTAGTCTCAGAGCAGAAGGCTCTGAAGGGACTGAACACTGCACCACAATTGCCTCTTATTCTGTAAAATGGATGGGCTATATTTAATTGGCAATCTAGCAAATGCAGGTAATCATTTACAGTATACAATATAGACTATGATGAGTTTATTCAAATCTATGTAGCTCTGCTTTAGATTTAGTGAGCACGACTCACTTTGGATTATTAGGTCACTAGTCTGACTTTGGGCTCACAGTTCTTTGTAGTCTGTCAATTGTTGCTGTGGTGTCAGCTGGGATTGAATCTCATCATGTATATTGTTTTACAAACAGCTACAAGACAACAGTCAAAATAAAATGCAGACGATAGAGCTTGCCCCCTCCTGCTTCTCTTCCTGTCCACCGAGTAACTAGACAATAGAGTGGGCTGGAGGAAGGACATGAATCCAGTCTCATATCCTGATATCAGTCCACTCTGTGATGTGTAACGGTCACGAGATTAAACAAGATATGTCTGGGAATTACAGAGGTCTCCTTATCTAAAAGCCCCTCATTCCCACCTCACAATATGTGGTAGGAAATGGAGAAAGGAGAAGACTGTCTACATTACGCTAACCTAGTGCTGGGCCTTGGCATACAGTGCCTAAAGACCCACCAAAAGAGGCTTTTATTTCCCTCAAGTGAAGACTACAGCACCACGGGGGGAAAGGGAACATGATGGTAGTGAAAGTCTTTTAAAATGTTATATAAGAGCAGAAATATTCCTCAGCAGATAAAAGCCTTCCTATCAGCCGCCTCCCCATGCTGATTTCCTAGTGCGTTCACACTCAAAGAGGCCCTTTGATAAGCACATTAGATGGAACAGCCTGGACACAATGGTGATGTCATGAGGATTAGCACGCTACCTTGCTTAGAGTAGTGGCGGGCACAAGGGCTAATTCACAGCACTGCAGGGTGAGAGGCTGGGAGACCCGGCTGAAATGAGGTAAAGGGAGGCCACTGCACAGCTACTGGTTCAAATGGGCTTCTGTGGTACTTTAGGAAAGGCTGGTATAAACACATTCATCAAACATTTATGTTATACACCAGTTTGGGAACATTTTATGTAATTTCCTGCTGTATTGCCATTACGTTGCAAACCGTCTTGCTGTTCAGGGACTATAATCAGAGTCGTGATGCGCAAGCCATAGGTCAGGTGGTGCTCTGGCAATAGTAAAAGCTACTGTAAGTGAAAGCTAGTGTGACTCAGGCACAATTGAAGACACTATAGAAAAAGCCTCTTCATCCTTTCCTTTCAGCCATCTCCCCCACAATTTTGAAGTTTAGCTTTTATACTGAACTGCTGTCTTCCTCCTTTCACCCTGCCTTCTTTTCACCTACAGTACTGTGCAGTACATGAATAAGTTAAATGCAGAAAGCTCTCTTGACACAAGAGAGGGAGAACATCTGAGTAAAATTGTTTTCCAAGACTCAGAGCAGCAGAGTAAATTGCTTGGACCCATTTCACTGAAAGTACTTCTTAAGAAACAGGTGAGGTAGGTGGCTTACGCAATGGTTGGAGTTTTATTTTTAATCTGTGCAATAGCATTTGCTTCAACTTTGCACTAACATGTGAATATAATGCTTAAAAATACAAATGAGATCCTGAATTGCATAAAATGATAGGCTGAGTTTTAATAGCTTTTTTTAATGGTACTCATTGGGCAGATTACATTAAGCAAATAATTTACATTGACTCCATATCAAAGTGGCATGCAAGGTTACCTTTAACTACACTACAGCCTTCTATGCTGAGCATATACTGCAAATCTGGAGAGGCAATTACTGTGCCGAATGTTCCCCATGGTTACAGCATGGTTAGTTGTCAGGGCTCAGGTGGAGACGGACAGATAGATGTTTTCTTCAGCACAAGGAAGCCTCAAGGCCTCTTGCAATGGAAAACGTTTGTTAAGAGAACTTTAAGTATCACACAAGCAAACTGCCAGACGCACATACACACACTCACCGACAATAGCACCCGGTTGGTTTGACGTCAGCTGCTCAGAGTCTCATTTTTATTTGAGGAGCCAAATTTCTATCAATACAGGTTTGGACTGCTTTGAGAAAAATAGCAGCTGGCCTTGTTCCCACTCATCTTTGTGAGCCTCTCAGGGCCTTGTGAATAGATTACACAAGTTCCCTTGTCTATACTCTGCAGCCCCCTCCCCACAACAAACAGCCCCCTATCTTTCATCAGAAACGCTACTGAAAAACCACCTCAGCTGTATTCACGTCCAGCCAACTTTACTTTCCAGAGTACAAACCTCACAGCTTGATTTAACACTTGAGAGGGATTCTGAAACGACTTTTGTCAAACTGTTCGAAGAGCACAAAGAGGTTTTTCTTTTTTGCATCCTAATTGTCTAGTTAGTTTTTTCTTTTTCTAGGTCAGAGCTCTGTAGTGTCTGGAGCAGTCTGCAGCATTGACATGTAAGAGCAGAGTTGATCTGGGGTCAGGTGGCCTTCAGGGCTCCATGTGGTCCCTTCTACGGCCATGTCTCTGTGCGGCTGCCTCTGATTGTCCGGCATGGGGAGCCAGGTTTTGACAGGTGTTTGGAAGAGCGACACCTGTTTGGCCATGTGCTGATTTAGTGATCCATTTACAGGGAGCTGTGGGCAGTGTCTGTGGGACATCCAAAACATGCCAAGTCATTTAACAAAGAATTACAACCATGTTCTCTCTGGCCTTCCTGTGCATTAGATTGCCACAGAAACGATTAACTCTTCTATACACAGGACCATCAGTGCATCTTGAAAATAACATGTGCTCTAGTGAATGATTCATGTCATGTATCATGGAAAAGATCTGAGTACTGCTTTCCCCTGCTGCTATCTGGTTCCTGCTCACCCACTGTGCTGCTACAACCCCTCCCTAAATGGCTTGGGCCAGTGGGTGCGGCGTACTGACGGCTGGCCAGGCTTGTTGTGAAAGTAGAGCAGCCCTGCCCATCTCACACAGCCGTGCCCGACCAGTCCGACCAAGATATTCCCATAATGAGCAGGTTGGAACTTAAATTTGCAGGTTGAGATCAGATCTCTGGCTCACGGGTGGAGAAAGTGCATAGTTTAACCCCTGTAAACACAGGCCTTTCAGGACCCTAACTAGAGAGGGTTTGTTCAGTAAACAGGAAATGAACCAGCAAGGCGTTTTCTTAGAATGAGAAGAATGCTACTGCTCTATACCACACCAAACAGTAATGCATCTGTGGTACAGTGCTAGCCATTCATTATCCAAAGGAGTTCTCTCTGTCTCCCTCCCCTGCTCTCCTCTGGGCATTGTGGACACTTATGTCTGAAGCGATGAGGGTGCTTTTTTTGAAATTCCTCATCTCTGTCCGTGCATTTCTTTCACAGCATCACCATTTTGCTTGTGCAATATAGATTAACATCGTCCTTTTGCTTCCAATAATGAACATCCCTCAAAAACTATGTTGCATGTAAATGCGTGGAGATGAAATGAGCAGCTTGAGAATGCAGCAACATCTTGTTTTAACGAGCAATGATATCATGTAGGTGTCTCATGAAGCTATGGCACAGGTTTTAGGAAATGTAACTTACACTGAGGTTGTGGTGAGCAGCGCTGGGTTAGCCGCATTGTCTGCACAGACCTAAACGCACTGTCACTTTGCTGTCAGAGGATGTAGCAGCTGTAGAAACCCCCCCAACCCCCCCGCTACACACACTCACACACACAAAAGTCACACACTTTCACAAACCCAACCACACAGACACTGCACATATGCACAACACCAACTCCTACTCTTATAGTTTCTGTTTCTCTCTCACACATACACATTTTCCACTTTGTTGGGTGATGAACACAAGGAACAGAGAGCAAGGTCTCATTAGTGTGTGTAGGTTCCCCTCCTGTGCTGCACACTCTGACCCCTGCATCCACAGGAGTCAGCGACCTTCCTGTAGACAAGAGGCCTCTGAGGCAGCACACAGACAGGCCCGGGCACTGCTGTGGACCTGCAGTAGCCTGATAGAGAAACCTTGAGAGCCACACATAAATCATGTTTTGATGTACACTGCCTTGATATCACAAGCTGCCACATGCTGTCAGCAAGTCATGTTAACACTGCTATTCAGAGCTGTAATGAGGAGCAGAGAACAGACTGTATGAAAGTGAGCAGAGGAGCACAGCGTTGCATTTATTTGTTCAGTTGTATGTTTTTTTTTTCCCCCTCCAGAAGTTAGAATAGGCTCTTTAAAACACTATGACACCATCCTATGTACTTAACAGCTCTTTGCTTTTACAATAATTGCTCAATTTCATGCGTCAATAAGCATCTTTGACCACATTTGATAATCCATTTTATTCTCCACATGCATTAACTTTGATAAGATCCCACGAATGACGACCATGCTGAATTACAGACCGGGACTGTCTTAAAGTGCTTCACTGTAGGATCTTCTTATG
The DNA here is from genome assembly GCA_029783725.1 of Acanthurus tractus. Lineage (NCBI taxonomy): Eukaryota > Metazoa > Chordata > Actinopteri > Acanthuriformes > Acanthuridae > Acanthurus > Acanthurus tractus. The sequence goes on from JAQNCA010000028.1 coordinate 13,279,203, forward strand.
CAGGGGTTTCTTCCAGCTGGGTGGCTTATGATAACTGAAATATAATGAAAAATGCAAACACGCACACACGCTTGCTGCAAGAGAAGGGAGAACAGAGAGGGATGGAGGCAGGGCGAGGGGGCGAGGAGGACAGAGAAAGAGAGGAAAAGGGAGGAGGGCAATATTTTGTTACTCTGAACACTTCTGAAGGGTGAAAGGATATAGAGTGACATTTCAGTTTCCCCTCGCTACAGAGCCCTGTATTGAACCACAGTTTTGCCCAGCATTGGTGTAGCCACTGTTCATAATACAATGCAATAAAAGAAACAACTGAAGAACTAAAACATTTAGTAAATGTTATTTTTTTCTAACATGTTTGCTTCATAATTTTTTCTTAAAAGAAATGTATATATGAGGTAACAAGCAACAAAAACACAAAGCCTCATCTTGTATACTGTTTCTTTTCAACTGTGCAATTTCATTTCAGAAATTGAGAAACAAAGGCCATAATGACTGTGCTAGTCCTGATCCTGATGACTGTTTTGGGCACAGCCCCCTCATGGACGACCATTTCGGCAAACTAAGCGAAGAGAGTGATTTAATGTACAAGCGCTGTGGTGTAAGTACTTTCTTTTGTCCCCTGCTGTTTTGTGTTGATCCCTGTCTTTATGTTGATGTTCACTACAGGCGCTAAACAAGAAAGAACACAGAGGTTGTGATAGCCCGGACCCAGATGCCTCATATGTCCTCACTCCTCACACAGAAGAAAAGTATAAAAAAATTAATGAGGAGTTTGATAATATGATGAGAAATCATAAAATCGTAAGTACTGTAAATGCAACATCTTTGCTTGGCTTTGTGGCACAAAGGATTTCCCCTCTTTTTTTCATTTAACTTTTTACCTCTTTTTGTTACCACCCCCAGAACCTCTGTCAACTTCTTTCAGAACTACTCTAGCTTAAGATTAAACTGGACGTGCATTTGTTTCTTATGTGGACTCGTTGGGCAACTGATATTTTGGCACACCCTGATAAGATCACATTTCATGTGAACGGGTGAAATGTTGTATGCTTCTGCTGGAAAGATTACACCCCAGTATCATGGTCATGTTATCATAAATTAAACAGCAGTCGCTATTTGAACACATCAGGAATGTACAATCACAAGTGTAACATAAAGAGCTGCAGGCTCTATGATTTAAGGTTGATTAATTTCATCTCAAGCCTGATTTTCATCTAGAAATGTAACAAAAAAATGGAAAAGACTTAATCAAATCCTTTGTATCATATATATATTTTTTTACTAGTTCTCCTTTTTAAAATATTTCTTTTACATTTCTCTCAGAGAAATCTAGTAAAAAATATTTCATACCTCAAAATGGTTCCAGCAGAAAAGTGTTCCCAAAGCACACTAACACTCCACTATCATTTAGCATATCCTTCCCTCTCCTTGATCGAGTACCACACTGGCTCACCCTCCAAAATACCACAAATCTTTTGTGATCTTATCATGCGTGATAATATTAGAACCGTGCAAGAACATAGTGCTTACTAAGCAGCCGTTTTCTCTATGTTCCTGACATGAAGAGCATTACTTTGCCATTAACAAACTAATGATAACACCCAACTGGCTCCCTGGATAATGCTATGATGAAACGTTCTCACTGCCACCTGTCATTCTCACTTACGCTTTGTACAGTCAGCACTTTGTAGGTAAATGTAAGTGAGTCACGATTCTTGTAGTTGCGAATCCCTGCAGCCCCTCTCTGCTGTGCAGAGTAGCAGATTACACAGTGGTGTTTCAAAACGCAGAAAAATGTCTGTGGTGCTGACTGCTGCAATGCCAAAGTGATCACCTGAATGCATGTTTTTGAATTTTATGTTTTTTCTGTGTGTTTTCTGTGTGTTGCAGTAGCACTGACGATTTGTGTGTATTTTGTATGTCCGATGTCAATAAATATAAATGTTATTGGTGGTTACATAATGTCACTCAATAACCCTCACGTGTCAGGAAGAAATGCTTTGTAAAATGTTCTCTTATAAAACAACTGCTGAGTTTAATATGAGCGATGTGTCTTACTTTCTGCAGTTCTCTGGTGTGCTCTGCCTGATTATTTTGTGAATTTGTAAGTGTATTAAAGCAAACCTTTAAGGGTTGCTCTGTGTTAATGATGCCATGACAGCCTCTGAGCCATCAGACCTTTTGATTTGGATTGTGTTTGTGTATAAATATCTGTGTGTATGTGTGTTTGTTTCCATTTTGTAGCCTACAGCATTGCCTCAGCAGAACTTCTCCATGCATGTGGCAGTGCCTGTATCCAATCCTAATGCCATGTACCAGCCAGGAGGGACTCTGGGTAGCCAGGCCCTGGCAGCAGCCACAGCCTCTCTCAGTGACAGTGGGATGCTGTCCCCTCCACAGGCCTCTCTGCATAGGAATGTGGGCTCAAGTGGAGGCCCCCAAAGACCCACCAGTGCAGGCAATGCAGGTAAGTGGACCACAACGGTTGTCAGCTGGTCAAAGTAGTGTACTTAGGATGATCCAAATCACTCACAGTGGGTGTTATCAAAGCCTTTGAGTGTAGAATTTATTTGTGGTGACAGCATCTTTTGAGTATGTTCATTGTTTTCTGTAAATATTTTGCTTCTACAAAGTTATAGCAATTCTGCTGAAAAATTGAGCATAACATGAAAAATGGAAGCATGGAAAAACTGCAGGCTCAACAACAACGCTGATCTCTCCAATGCTAAAAAATTATTTGCTTAATTCTCATAAATCAACACATTTTATCTCGTTTCTTTAATATAAAAAATGTAAATGTATAAATCTGTAACTCTTCTGAAAAGGTACATGCTGTACAACTTTACAACGGTTAACCCCACCCATGAAACAACAACGCTTGAGAGGTGTTGCAATGCATACTTGTGAACTTTCGATGGGTCTAGACTAGCTGTTTTTCTACTTTTTATACTTAGCCAGGCTTAAGTCTGAAAATATTCCTCTAATGTCACATTTTTGGAGCTCCTTAATGTAGAATTTAAAATTTTTGAAGATGACATTGAATGTAACGTGTCAAAAGTCAAAAAGTCAGGTCATATTAACACCCTAGAATTGTTGTTTTTTTCTCACCCTCTGAAATGCTCATTATCACACCTCTTACTGTATCAGCATTGTGGAAAAATGAAGTCAGTCTATGCTAGTACTTGTATGAACGGTGTGACTCAGTCAGTCCAGATGGCTTTTGCAAGATTCAGCTTCCCTGCATATGACAGAGGTACATGCAACAAGGTGTGAAATACCTCATTCAATTTTAACCACATATCAGAATTGGCTGACACCTACCCATTTGCAGGGGGTTTACTTAATGGTTGTTTATCACGGCATCTCTTCTTTCGTGATTATTTGCTGTAACGTCTCTGTTGTGTCTTTTTTCTTTTTTTTTTTTCTGATTCATATTGGATCAACATATTTCAATAGCTAAAAAAAATGTGCGGGCCCATGTGGCATACTAGCATTGTGTGCTTTGATTTCAGTGTATCTCTTGAAACCGTATGCTTGGCAGAGTGTTCATACGACTAGAGGCTCCAATAGATACCTGATTTCCAAGATAATGAATAATTGCATGCTGGAGGTGCGTCCTCATAGTGAAACATTCACCCCGTCCAACTTTTTAAACATAACAAACACCATGCTGAGCACAGCTTGATGTTTCTGTCCTTAATCTTATATTGAAAATTTCCCCACCATGAGGACACTGGTCGGTGCACATGCCTCCCTTTCCTGTGCTGTTGAGGATAGAGCTACATGACATTTTCATGTCTGGTCTGGCATCTCCATCACATGCTCTGCTAGCTTGCAGAAGGATGCAGATGGTTAATCATATCACTCTGTGCATCTCATTAGGTGGCATGCTGGATACCACAGACCTTTCAGTGCCAAGTGGTGTGGGCTCCAGCCCAGCGGGTAAGTCCTCCCGGAGAGATTCATTAGCTCTCTGTAGCTCTGCCCAATAGGCCTCCTGCTTAGCACACGAGCTGGACAGTTGCGTATCCATCTGTGATTGGTTCAAGAAAGTTGTCACTATCATTGACTGATTGCGCCTTCCTCCTTTGTATATTTTCGCTGCATGCAAAGGCCAAGCATGTCTTGCTCCTCTCAGCAGAGGAAATATATGATATGCTTGTTAAACGCATGTTTGAGAAAAGGGAAATGGCTCCACAGCACACAGACATTGTGGTGTTTGTGTCTGAGACCAACCTGGGTGACCAGGCGAGGCAATTAACTGTCCAAATGCCTTTTCAGGTAAATAAACGCAGCATTTCCTTTAAACTTATCACCTCTATGTAGCCCTCCCTACTCCTGTTTCCTTCCCCCTATTGACAGGTGCATCTGTTTTCCCCCCCGACACTCTTGCAGCCCTTATAAGGCTGGAGAGGGTCTGTAAGATGCCTAGACCAGCATAACCCTGTAGGTATTCGGGCCATGACATCCAACTAAGTCCTCAGTACACAATGACCGGACAGCCTGTCATGGCTGCAATGTGCTGTGTGAGAGGCGGCGGCAGGTGGAGTTTAACTCTTTCCTTGTCACTCCATATAATATTTCTGACAAAATGCAGGATTATTTTACAAACTGGTATGAAAGCTGAGGAATCATAGTTTGTGGCAGATGACAAGTATATATGCTTGAAATGGATATTTGTTCGATATTGATTCGAATCTATAAAGACCATCTTAGATTGGTTTACGGTTTAATAGATACTGGGTGAGTATTAACTTTGGGGTGTGGCACAGGGGTCGGGGTAGAGTAAGGACCCTCTGCCAGGGGGCGTTAGCGTTTTGGCACAGTATTAGCATGCTGCAGCTGTTGTTTGTACCAAGGGTGTAGAACAGCAGGGGCTACAGGGAGGAGAAACCTCTCCAGCCCTGCTGTCAGATGACCATTCCTGACATAGCTCTGATTTTTCACAAGTAGCAGCTATGACCGCAGCAGAAGCCTTTCAAAGCGGCCAGATGGACGATGTGTCGTGTGATATCTTCTCTCCTGTTTGATGGCGTCACCACAGAGAGAAGAATATGTGCTTCTTTAATGTAAAGGAAAATGAGGGGCTAAATTATTTGTCACACAGCCTCTGGGTTTCTGTTGGTGATGCACATCTTTTTTAATTATTAGATCTGAAGGATTTGCTCATTAGCTGACTGTAAAACTTGCCTGACTCGCACGCATGCATATGCTGATGTCACTATGAATGCGATTGGCCAGATTTTTCCAGCGAACAAATTTCCGTTTTTCTTTCTAAAATGTGCCATCTGTTGTTGTTCTTGTTTAGTCTTTGGTTCATATAATGGCTCTACAGCTACTGCTCATTCAAAAAAACCCATGTCTTTAAAGCTCATTTTATACCGTTACTCCAGTGAACTGTTCTATAATAGATCTTTTCCTTCAAAAACTCATACAATTACAACTAATTACAAGCTTTGGTCCTTGACTGGTGAGTGTTAGGAATGCAACTTGTGGTAAACAGGCAAGTTTTAAGAGTTTGCTTTCTCTTATGCAATATATCAGCAAGTTGTATGCATCTTTGAATTAATATTGGAAAATTTCAAGATGTTGGAGCACAATTACAGAACATGCTTGTGTGTTCAGTACATCACATCAGGTAACGGAATAAACAGAACTGTAGTTGTCACAAGTTTGCGTTGTTGCAAATTCTACTTTTGGAAAGTTCTTTTTGTTTTATTGTCGTGTTTTTATTTCTTCTGTATAATTGAGTGTGAAACAGGTATTCAGGGCTAGAGATGATGAGAATGAAGATGAATCATACCCATGCTGTATAAACAAAAAACAATAATGTGAAAAGAGTGGGGGGGCAAGAACAATAATTTACCTGGTTGCCACTTGCCTCCACTCCTTACAAATCACCCCCTCACGCTCTGTCTGGACTCAGTTTTCTGAAATGCAAAAATAGAACTGCGTATGTCATCTATTATTAGAAAACTGCCTTTATTCTCATTTACTACATCTTCTTATTTATAAAGGCATTTTGCCTGAACCTGACGCACAGGGGATGTTGGGTACAATAAGGCACGATGTTTTCTTCCCCTGAACCTAAAATAAAACTGAATATTTCAGTTGTAAACACAAGGCCTTATGCAATGCCCCTTCCCAGACTGTGTTAATAATTCAAGACAATGAACTGAAACCAAACAGCTTTCAACATGCAAAGGTTTCTGCCAGAGAGGATTTATTGGCACAACCAGTCCGTTGGAGAAGTCTGAATATGGAATGAGGGCAGACATCAGAAAAGCTCGTTGAAATGTCCCCACTAAAAAGGCTCGGCCTCAACTTGTGGCTGCTACTTTGGCTCAAAACGAACTCTATGGTCTAAGGATTTGTTCAGACATGTGTTCCCTTCTTGGCAATTATTTGAAAGAAGTGTGGGATTTTTTTCATCATCAGACGTCTGAAGTCATGATCAGAGGTACATTCCAGAGATAGTCAGTCAGGTGGGTTAATCTAAGCTTAAATTAGCCGTTGAATTCAGCACTGAGTGTCTGTCTGTCTGTCTTCGCCCTGTGATGCACCAGCAGTGTGTCCAGTGTGTCATACTCTTATCAGGCCAGCATATGTTGGTTTAAAAGTGACAAAGGCAATGACTAAGACAGTAATGGAGACAGTGTGACTACTGTCACGTCGTATGGTAATTATGTGTGATGTAAAACAAGCGCCAATTTTTAATAACACTATAACAACAACAACTGCTAAATGTACAACAAATTTGGTAAATTAATGCTGCGTAGGCTCAAGATAAACACTGTGGAGGGACACAGGTTCAAATTCTGTATTCTTAATTATGTCTCTGGAGCAGATAATTCAAAAAATGTATATAATTCATGGCTCTGTTATGGTTAATTCTTTGAACAAAAAAAACATTTTGCAGGATACTTTTATCAAATAGTCCATATTAGGTTTTAGGTGATGGTTCTCTTTTAGTTTTTTTATTATTATGTCATGTATTACTGGAAGTGTCAGTATCACAGCTCACTGATTGTAATCAGAAAGCTCTAGATCTGCTGTATTACCACTCGGAAAGCAATTCCTTCACATGAAATTCTATTTGCACTAACATCTCATTCCCTCTCAATGACATCTTTGCTGTTTTTAATCAGGTTTGCTATTTTTAGGGATTTGGACATTTACTCTGCTAATTCTGTAAACATTGTTTTCTTGCAGCAGCCAAGTCTTGTATGATCAAAGCCAGAACTGATGGCGATGGCTGCTTGTATATACTGTTGATTCAGCTGTGTGATACTATTGTCGGCATCATAACTGTTTATTTGACCATGAATTGTTGCTGTCCTTATCTGCAGTCAGTGGGGCTATTGTTCCATTATGTTCCTACGCAAGAGCCTACTTGTTGTGCACACACTTTGTGTTTCACTGGGATACATTGAACACAATGGAGAAGTCAGCAACTTGTTGAAGTGTTACTGATCTATTGATGCAGTGCGAGATACAATTCAGCCTGTCTTCCCGTTGTTTTTAGGATTTCAACATGTGTACATTTGAAAAGATATGTTTTTATGAAGACCTACATGAAGTTAGTTCAATGTAACATTTGTGTGCACTTGAAATTTTGCTTTTGTTAAGAATTTTTTTTTGACAGCAATTCACTGCTACATTTTCATGCGAGTGGATTTGTGTTGATTCTCACTGTAGACCTTGTTCAGATGAGTCATACAGAATCTTGCTATTTTAAAAAAAGGGACTGTAGATCGACAAATCCAGGAAAAATTAATCATTTCAAAAACCTGTATTTTAAAAATGCATCAGTTATCAGAACAGTGGGTAAACACATTTTACAGTAACTTGCAATTTATAAGGGAATATTTTTGACACTGTAGTTTGCTTGAGGATAATTTTTTGAATGGATTTATTCTAATTTTCATATTTGTGATCTTTGACACAAAGCACTTTTTTGATGCTGTTGTCCTGAGATAAATTGTGTATTATTTTAGGATAAATAGCATTATTACAGTATATTACAAAAAATACCTTATAGCGAACAAAACTATGCAAATGGATCAGGGTTAGAGATTGTGACATTTATTCTGTAACAGATAAATCTTAAACATTGAAAAGTAGTTATTTTATTTAATTTAAGAATCTGCTCATACTCACGAAACATATATGCTGTTTGCATGTTATAGTTATCCAGGAAAATATATTTAGTATGTCCTAAACTAAGTTGGTGAGGGCTTGTACTCTCTTTCATGAAAGGAAATGAGTAATGTGCATGATGCACATCAAGGTGTGAATGTTAAAAGGAGTGTCTGGGACTTTTCTGTTGTTTGCGGGCACAGTGCAAAAACAGCATCTAGAGATCTTTTATTGTTTTTTATCCAGCTGTAATGGCTTCAGCTATTTCTTTTAAGCAGTCACAGTACATTTGTCGGTGAACTGCTCCTCATCCCAAGATGCGAAGAATTGACTTTGATCTAATCATTCACAATAAAAATAAAAGGCTCATCAATTTTGAAATGGACATTTTATTTTTGGAAATGTGCAGGATAATTATCCAAGTCTATTAAAACTTCCCAGAGGGTTGGAAACACTTAACGCTGCGTGCAGTGGCAGGAAAACAACGCTGTGCAAGAGGTTTGCTTGATGACTGGGAGTGTTGTCAGTCACAGTCCATGGTTTGATGATGTGTCTCTGTCGCTGTGCACCTCTGCAGGGAATGGTTTTGTTAACCCCAGGGGCTCTCCGGGCGTCCTCAGCACACCCAGCGGCAATGGCCTGGGTAAAGTCATGCCCACCAAGTCTCCACCACCCCCTGGAGGGAGCATGGGAATGGGAAGCCGCAAGCCCGACCTAAGGGTTGTTATCCCTCCATCAAGCAAAGGGATGATGCCCCCACTGGTGAGTACAGAGCACACCACCGCACATAAGTATTACCAGCTAAAAGACCTTTAAGTATCTCTGCCGCAGGGTGGACCAGAGCTTCGTTTAGTGTCTTAATCTAGACATTCATAGCAGAATGTGCCGTCTGCCACAAATGTTTTTTGATGTTATCACATCAATGTAGCATGCTGTGCTAGTGAGATTGTCACCTCACTAAGGACTGTCTGCCAAATGGGACTCACTCACAGTGGGCAGACCACATCTCAGCAGCGTTCCTTTTGTGCTACGATCTTCTTAGATCACCTCCATTGAAATGTGTTCACAGCCAAGAATCTGCTGCTCCGGTGTCATAAGTCTTACTCAGTTATTCTCATTTAAATTAGAGGCGGTCCATAATGAAGGTGCAGAGCACTCTGACCACAATGAACACCTGAGGCTACACTACTCTGTCATGGTCATAAATCAACATATAACACAAAAAAAAACTATAAGTGATGGATTTTCAGACACTGTCCAGTCAATATACTATTTTCAACTTTGCGTGTCGCTGGTGTTGTCAGCAACAGGAGCCACTCCAGGAAAATGATTGTGTTTGGTAAATAAACCTCGGGTTACTGTGGGTGCTCCTCCTTTCTGCTGAGCCGCAGCCAGCCTGGAGTGCAGTGTTTAAACAACTCTGTGTTACCATGTCGGCATCAATCGAGCAGGACGGGTTGTGTTTTAAGAGGTCTAAAACAGGTTAGGCAGTGGAGGGAGGAAGGTTCTGTTCTGTCTTAGCCAACAGAGCATTTTAGATGGGGACTGTGGAGGCTGCGGCAGGTCTGCAGACAGCCTGTCATTAGGCCATAATGGTATTAAATTAATCACATCTCAGTGTGACAGAGTGTAGATGAAGACTTAATCAGGGGCCCAGGGTGTGAGCCAGATAATATCTTGTCGCCCTTGTCGTGTCTTCCTGCCGCTATTGATTGAGTGTGGGTATTAAGACAGCCCTGGCCTGGTCACAGTATGTCCCACAGCACAGAGAAGATGGAAGATGGGCTTCTGGTTCCTCTGTCAGCGCAGGGAGGATTTGAAATACACAGTAACATTAGGTCATAGTTGGTGCAAGCGAAGATACTTCATATGTAATTTCCGATGATTACAAGATGATTGCACTTTCACAATCACAGTCAGATGACTGTTGGTCAACATCCAGAAGGATTCTGCAGCCTTGTTGTGTGCTCTGTTTCTACCTCCACTGACTTTTGTCCAGGATTTAATTGCCTCTTCTTAGTCATTGACAAGATAACAACTTTTACCCAAACAAACTACAGCTTAAAAATTCAACCATTATTGGGAGATTGTGGTCACGTACGTAAATGTTAAACAAAAAAAAGTTCAACAGTGCCTTTGCTTAAAGGACCACATGAATGTGATCCTCTCAGTGATTGGAAGTCCTCACTTCTTATCGTCCCTTTTTGCTGTAAAATCTAGATAGCTGGCACCAGTTTCCAGAGCGATTCACAGTCGCTCTGCTTCTTAACTCTGTAACTCTGCCTCTTTTCTTTTCTTCTGTTGAGGGCAGTCGGAGGAGGAGGAAATGGATTTGGTGAGTTGTGACAAATGCCTGGGCAAATGGCTGAAATGTGAAGATGCTTCCGGTAATCACACATGCTAGACTAAAGGCAGTGCTCAAACCAGAGATTGGCTCCCGGAACTGCCAGCAATATTAAATAAAAAAAATGTTTTGTCACTGCATGTTTTCGGGTTTGGCCTGTGAAAATTGCCTCAGCCTGTTAAATTGGCTCCTCCATTTCCAACACGTCAATGTTAGTCATATACCACCAGGAGTGTGAAAGAGAGAGAGATGGAGAGTAAAATCAAAGCGCAAATTGATGTTGGTTTTTTTCAACCATCATATCATAGTCATGATCTGAAAAGTTTTAGGATAAAAAAGTATTTAGTGGGTAAATATATATATATATATATATATAATTGATGTTTTTTCTAAGTAAAAGAAGCTTACGTCATTGTCGATGATATCATACTGTGAGATTCTTGGGTTTGGTGAAGTCATCTGGCTGGAGAGTGTTGGAACAATACAAGGAAGCCATCAACAAGATCATGATGCAATGCTGCTTGAAACATAACCCCAGGCAGCTGTTTGCTACATTATAATCCGATGATTTGTTGTAGTATTGTTCTGAAATATGTCTGCATTTGATTAGTGCAGTAGGAGTGTGTGCGTTTTGTAGCCCTTAGAGTAGTTTGCTGCATGACCACACCGAGCTCTGCAGGTGTCTTTGTGTGGACTGCATGCCAGTCACTGCACTAAAAACCACTGGAGCTTTACTGTACGCCACTCTGGGCACTTAAATGTTGAAATGAAGGTTGTTTATTTGATTATATAACTAATCACTACGCTCACTTAGGTTTGTGGCCCTCCGAATGTGTAGGCACCAGACGCTGTTGACCCACCACAGGCGTTCCTCACCCGCACTTTTCCTATAAGAGTGTTCTTTTTCATGTCTAACAAAGTAAAACTCATTAAGCAGATCGTAGTAAATCTGATTAATAATTTGTTGTGCCTCTAGCTGCATGTCAGTTCTTGTAGTTCTTAAACTGACTAGATCTGTCAGTTGTCCACTTAAAAATGATGGAAGGTATTTATTATTCATTGTGATTACAGAGATCCACATGATTATTTTAAGCACTTAGTAACCATTTTTAATAAGGGGTAAACTCTGCAAACTGTTGTAAAAAACATAATTATTTTTTAGTAAAATATTACTAGATTAATATAGAAAATCCATGAAACAACAATATAATTTATAAATTTTGTCCATTGTTTTTATATCCCCTTTTTTGGTATATTTGTCAACAGCAGAAAAGTCAATAATGAATCAGTAATAAAAGAACATTTAGTACCATGAAGCTTTATCACCACCTAGTGGTAGCTTTTCCTATTGCACCCAAATCCTCACAATATGTTTGTGTAGTTAACACCATTTTAGGGATAAAAAAATATAGGCATTTATTTAAATATGTTAATAAGAACCCGCTTACATTGCTAGGTATTACAGTTTGGGATTTTTAATTTGTTGGTCTTATGCATTTCCTTTGTTGTTCTCTGTGTTTTGCAGAACACCCAGAGGATAAGCAGCTCCCAGTCCACCCAGCCGCTGGCAACTCCAGTGGTGTCTGTCACCACCCCCAGCTTACCCCCACAGGGCTTGGTCTACTCAGGCATGCCCACCTCCTACAACCCTGCTGGTGAGTCTGCCCTTCCCGGCTCCTCAGACTGAAAACAGCCACCTCAGTCGTGTATGTTTGTACTACACGCTGTTGGTTCCTGCTCTTTTCTCAGTGGCAAACACAGTGTTGAAGCTGAAATGTGAGTTACATCTCACTGTGTGTGGTTGCCTTTGTTTTTACAGAGTTCTCCCTCAGCAGCGCAGAGATCTCTTCCCTACAGGGCTTCAGCTCTCCCGGGCTCTCACTGGGCTCCATGTCGGCATGGCAACAGCATCAACTGGGCCAGGCAGCTCTTAATTCTTTGGTGTGAGTAACACACTTCCAAACAAAGGCACACTCTCCAGACGCCCTCACATAAAAGCAACACCCACTGTACTCTGTGATATCATGCTGAATCACACATCTACATATTCCTGGCTTTTTTTTTTCACCTCACATTTGTCGTCTCATTTTTTTTTTTCGACTGAGCACAAAAAAATGTCAATGCTTATCTTCTCTGCAGTGGTGGAGGTCACCTACCTCAGGGCTCCAACCTCTCAATCAACACCAGCCAGAGCATAAACATCAAGTCCGAGCCCATTTCGCCGCCACGGGAGCGTGTCACTCCCTCTGGCTTCCCCCCTCAGCAGCCGCAGCAAGGGTCCAGCCGGCAGGAAGTCCTGGGACGTTCACCCGCCGACAGCCTCAGCTCCTCCTGTAGCTCTTACGACGGCAGCGATCGTGAGGACCACCGGCCGGACTTCCACTCTCCGCTGGGGCTGGGCAGACCCCCTGCTGGCTCTGAGGACAGGGAGAGTCCATCCGTCAAGCGCTTGCGCATGGACACATGGGTGACATAAAGAGCCAAGATCAGGCCTCCAGTCACCAGCTAGTCAGAGAGAGAGGGAGGGGTTAGACATGGAGATAAAAGAAAGAGCAAGGGTCCTTAGAGCTATCAATATAAGACTATTATTCAACTCCATTTCAATTTGTAAGACTGAGTGGCAAATGTTATACGACGTGTCAGGAAATAGTTAAAGTAAACTTCTCAAAATGAAACAGTAAGATTTAAAAAAAAAAATCTCAGTTAGCTGGACTGAATTATATGCACAAGCAGGTGGTATCAGGTACTTGGTGCAATTTGGATGATGTTTGTGGAAGAAAGACGCTCACAGAAAACTGTTAAACAATAGGCGGTAGATTATTGTAGTCACTGGTCTAGTCAGACACTTACATGTAGTTGCTGTATAGCTGTTGTGCTCGCAAGTTGCAAACAATCAGAGAAAGTTGTGTTGCTTTCAGGCTGAGGACCCTTACATATGATGTTCAATGCGAGAACGATCTTTTAAAATTATGCTGTAACCATACAAGACCTTTATCTCAAGTGGCCTCTTCTAATTTATTGATCCAATCTGTCAGGAGACACAGAGAACATGAAGACAATTAATCCTATACAGAAATTTTGATCACACAGTAAAGAATTGCAACAGTTGAGACTACTTTATTGAATAAATGTAACAATAATGTTGGAGGTAAAAACAAAAAATAGCAACAGAATTTATTGCAATAATGACATACTATTCATTTTATAATTTAAAAAAGAGTAGGAGATATAAATGTGCAATTAAGAGAATGCGAAGCTGTCCAGTTGAACTGGTGAGAAAAATCAACATGTTTCGTTTAACAGTTCATCAGTAATATAAGCCAAAGCTGTTCTTTTGTGTCGTTTTGTACAGATGCTGCGGTTTCCTAACAACTCACTCAAAATGCACCATTTCTTTCATCATAGTTTTATTTTTTATTGTGCTTTATGGCAAAAACAGTGTAAAGTCATGTAAGCCACATCTTGAATCTAAAGCCATGAACATTTGCTGTTCTGTTTGTATAATTGAAAAATTTGAGCCAAACCTTTTCTTTTGTTGTGTAAATATCGACTTTAATATATATCACCGGGGTGTGAGTACATGCTGAATGTTCTGTACGATCACCGTTTTCAAGAAAAGTATATTTTTGTGGATTACAGCCAAGTTTACAAGAGTAGACCCTAAAAAAAGTAGATCATTCACTGGTCAAGTTTTTGCTTTTTTGTTAATTTTACTGTAATCTCCTCTAAATTGAATTACCAACATAACCTCCCATGTGTTTTTGTTCCAGATGGTCAATTTGTTTTTTTTTTCTCTCTTTATTAGTGGTGACTGTTTGTCCTGAAGACATTGTAAAAAACAATGCTGTGAGGTTGAAGTTCCACTGTTTTCATATTTGTGAAGGATGACCACAAGGCTAGGGGAAATGGGGTTTCTTCCCTCCTATTGTTAGCTTGTGTTAGCTGTATACCAGCAGCTGCTGAATACACTGCCAGCATTCAAACCCAAGGTCCCAGACCCATACTGAAGAATAATCTATTGTTATCGCATGTAGCTCAACTGAAAGACATGCCATCTCTCAAGCCCCTTTCCACTATCCTGTGATTTGTTCAAAGATTTCAAGCAGAAGAAATAAATGAGGTAAAATGGGCTGCTGACCTTCACACAAAACTAATCATGCTGGTGCCCATATGTGGTTGTAAATATCGCAGTTTTCTTGAAATGTCATGATTATGTTCTAAAGTACTCTTGTGTTTCCTTAATTGGCCCTACAAATCGCATCTTATATCAATGCCCTATAACTAGTAAGAGCACTATAGGCCGATGAATCGAAGGAACCTGAAAATTTGAAGGTGTTGAAGTCATGTGCAAGGATGGTGTTGGCAATGCAAGGCGGAGACAGAAGGGAAAAAAGGGGGGCTGTGACTTGTTTTCTTCTCCATCATCACAGAGGCAAATAATTCAGCAGCTAATTCAGAGTAACACCAATGATGAAATGTCAATGACTTCAATCTCACTGCTGGATTGCACACATTTGTATGAGGAGTTTGCTGTAAGACAAAGGTATCACTCTGCATTCAACGTGACTTATCTTGTGTGTGTTTCTGAGTTTTCTGTTTTTGCCGCCCCATCATCAGCTCCATGGTAGTTCTCAGTAAACACCAGTAATGATCTATGCAGTTTCAGTCCTAGTTCACGCGACATGTACAGAATATGATGTCATTACAGGTCGTAATCAGTCCGCAAAGCGTTAAGAGGAAGAGCACCTGAGAGTAGACTGTTAGCCTCTTTTCCTAAAGTGCCACAGCTGGAGGTTACTGGACCACGAGTCGCATATAATACATTTTAATAAATGATTGATTTGGATACCCCTGGGGCAATGTCTTGTGTTCATATACATTGGTAGACATACTTTTACATAATGTATAGTAATCTATAAAGTAATCCAGGCTTACACAGCTGGTGAAAATAGCAATAATGAGTGACTACAACAAAAACTGCCTGCCTGTCTTGGCAGCATCACCTCGTAGTTGAGCACATACTTTAGCACTTGATAACATATCAGGGAATTTTGTAGTTTCTGTATCTACAGTATATGCACAGTTAGAAAAATGCCTTATCCCAAAGAAAAAAAATCTGCCATTTTTCTTCAATTTTCTCTAGGTTCAAAAAATTACAATGCAGATATCATTGAAACTTGACCAGACCTGCCTCTTCTCAGAAAATACTCACATAATAAAATGCATGCTGAATGCCCTGTGATACACTTTGTTCTTTTGGTGTACAAGCCCAGTCCTAAAAAAGTTGTGATGCTGTGTGAAATGTAAACAAAAACAGGATGCAATCTATGTAAATGCACTCTGTTCTCAAGATCATGCAGTAATATTCTTAGTACAACCATCCCATTTTT
>JAQNCA010000028.1:13295175-13306481 GCA_029783725.1 Acanthurus tractus
TTAAATCAATCAAGCTGACAAGGTTAGACGTTAAATACATACAATCCTGTTTACAATTGAGTATTTGTCAAAAAAATATTAGGAAATTATCCCTTTCGGTTTTATTCATGTCTTACGCAGTGTCCCAACTTTGCTGGGGTTGTATATTCAAATTGTGCACAACTGATGAATGTGAAAGGAAAGAGTAATCAATGAACCTTTGTTTAGAGGACTTTCTTCACTTTGCTGTGTAAGAGTACACTGCTTTGCTTCATGGCTTTTATAAACAGAACTATGTGTTTGGTAAGTGTTTGTAGTTGATAGTTCACTTAACTAAAGAAGCTGTTTTCGGTTTGAATGCTCAGACCGTTTGGCGGCACAAGCTGGACTTTGTTGCCAATAATGAAATTTATTGTTTCAAAATCGAAAGAGATTTTAAGTTTATCTTTATTTCCCTTGAATGTGTTATTTTATTTTCATCATACAATAAATATTCAAGTGAACTTTTTATTAAACAATTAAGATACTATGCTAGATATTGTTGTACAAAATTTGTATTCTTCACAAAAGTACAAATATTGGCTTTTAATGTGTAATTTAGGTTATCTCTCTTATTCTGTATAAAATGAAGTAAACAACTCTTACATAGAATTTGTTCTCCTGTGAAGTCCCAAACAGTAGAAACTGTCAACTTTATTAAACACCTCAGTGTATGCTCAACCTGAACTCCATGTCTGTTCATCTTTGAATTTTAAAGGGATGTTACTTTTTATATGCAGTAAATTGAAATTCATGTCCATTGTCCTATCATGCAATGGAAAGACATTTATTAAGGCTGCTGTAAAGATTTCACACTTGCTAGTTTAATGGTTACATATACTCCATATCCTTCACTGAAATAAAAGTAGTAATATTACTGAGTAAAAAAAGTGACTTACACGCAAAAGTTATACATTTGTAATTTCTCGTAAGTATTACCGAAACCTTAAAAAAAAATAAAAAAGAGTTAAATATGAGTGAAATATTACAGATTTTGTATTTCTTAATGTACTATTAATATGCAAGCACCTTTTTTGTGTTGCAGCTTGTCTTGGTTTAGCTACTTTCAATTGCCTTATGCAGTATATTTATACTATATACAGCTAAATGACTGCATCTGTAACAGTTTACTACTTTATAAATGAATTTTGTTTTTATTGAAAAATGTAATCTCTACAACAATTAGTAACTATCAGAAAATATATTCATCGGAAATTGAATGTACTTAGACAAAAAAGTACAATAAAATGTCAATAAAAACCCTCAAAATTGGACTTAACCACAGAGAGTTAAGGTAAACGTACTTGTTTTTTAAACACTGGTGACAACAACCAGTTTCTGAAGCAAGAGGACTTATCTCATCTTGGCAGTGTTGTCTTTTTAACTTTATTTTGAACTGTTTATAATATGTTTTTAATATTTATATCACGATCAATCAATATGTTTCTCATTTATTCTGGTAAACCAGACAACCTCCTGTGCTTCCACGGTTTTGCCGGCAGGAGGCACTGGTGATACAACACACTGCCGGTCAGATGATGATGATGATGATGATGATGGTGATGATGCAGCTTGTTAGCAGGGGTGAAAGTAAGCAGGTTAACCACTTTAGCTAACAGGTCAGAAGAACTTTAAAAATATAGACCAAAAGCTGAAGCAGCGACTGAACCTGTTGTAAGTAGATATTCAGAGGGTCTGTTGTATAACAATTTTGGCAAGATATTCTTTGTAAAAGCTTAAAATTTAAGAAAACTATGATCGCTTAAAGCCTAAAGTTTTGTCAACCGACTGTTTACGTTAAATTAGGAGTGTGAGTTAAGGTTACTGTCATGTTTAAGATTTTCCTTCTGGGGAAAATCTTTTGGTCTACAACATTTAAATTAAGCAACTGAAGAATTTATTCCACTCTTAATTGACTAATTTCCACACATTGGTGTTTAACGACCACTAACGTTTATACAACATGTATGCATTGCAGTAATGTAGTATTACCCACACAGTAACGCTAGCAATACGAAGTCGTTAAAGTGTTTTTTATTCATGTATTAAACTATATTTTACTTAGGGTTGTTTTCTCAAGTTGAATTTTGAAGGCTAGATTATATTTGCGTTTTCCCCATGGTGGTATTGCTGCTCTTATATATAAAATAGATGAAATTTAATGGTGAGATGAAGTAACACAGGTAGACAGACAGACGGCCGGACGGACGGTAAAAACAGGGTTTTTTTTAATGTCAGCTGTGTAATTGACAGCCTCCGTCTTTCATTGCTGTTTTCAGTGTGAAGGCTTGCATGTGCAGCATCACTCAGTCTATCTGTCCCAGAGTGCATGTTCTTGGCTTCCTGTCCATTCGACCAGCTGTGCTGCAGGCTGGATCAGCTCCAGTGTGCATGTGTAGAGGAACCAAGCAGGGTTTTGGGCTATTTGAGTTGTGTGAGAAGAAGGGCGACAGGCCACCTGCCATAGGGGCTTGCCCTGTTCAGATCCCCAGCCTTGCCTTTCAACTGGGAGCCAAGTTGGGGTTCTTTCATGTGGGCCTGATCTCTTTAAGACATCCGCAAATATTGAACAAGACTCAGTCCAGACTCAAACACATCTGTTGTCATATAGTCTTCACTGATAGACGCAGACAAGAAGAGGGAGAGTGAACACCAGTGGGTCTGTTGCATCGGCTTGTATATGTGGACAGAAAGCTATAGTTTATACTTTGCAAACACGAATGCTCACTTTTGACGAGCTTAGGCTAAACCATGTTCCACTGTAAACAAATATGTGGCTGCGTGAAAGAAATGGAGTTTGGTATGACAAGGCAGACACTGAGTGCCAGATCCGTGCTGAAGATCAGGGATGAGATAAGACGAACAGATAGCCAACATTTCATATGCCTCAGTCATGTTGTGGAATCCATCAGCAGTATTTTGCGACTGTTTTGGACAGATAAGAAGGACAGTTGTATTGTAGAATTAGGGCTAGATTATGGCATTAAGTATTTTTTCTCTAAACACTTGGACGTATAAGGGAACGCACATTAGAGGAAGTGTAATGCATGCAAGTCTTAAAAGAGACAAATAGCCTCACAAATGCAAATAGACAGACAAATCAACAATAAACAGACTGATAGGCAGGCAATAAACAGGCTGTTCAACCTGCTGTACTATGAGCAACTGTTTCATCACAGTTTCGGTGCTTCAATTTCTATTTGATCTCTCGCTACAGTGTCTTTATGTACTCAATATTATTCACATATTTTCTGGCCTACATACCTGAGGTCTTTCTGTATGTAGCTTCGCCCAGAATGCTAGACATGGGTAGGACTCATCACCTGTCTGTGGCATTCGCATAGTCGTTGAAACTCACCCTGTGAGACTGGTATGGCTGGTTTAACCCAGTTTGGCCTCTCCACCAATCACTTGTTTTCAGAGTTGTCTTCAAGCAGGAAAGTGCACTAACAAGGCATGTTATGTAGGCCTGAAACACTTCCTCTTTTTCACCATTGTTGGGATGGTTGAGCTGCCTCTGTGGAAAGTTACTGCTGCTCTTGGTGAAGACTGATTCTGTGTGTGGCTTTTTGACTGAACAGGTATAGTTTGATTGTCTTCTTTTTTTAAATTATGCTTCAAGAATTCTGGAGGTTATGATATAAAATCTATAAATATATAAAATAAATAAGGTTAAGTAATTTGTTCTTAGTAAGATCAGAAACTAGGCCTGAACTACTATCAGTGTTTGTTTAAAGATGGTCAAAATTGGTAGAAGTATGATACTGATTCAGATGTAACACCAACAATACAGTTGCCTGTTGCCTGTACTTACTGAAAATCTTTTTGAACAGCTTTATCATCCTGTGTTGATACAACTTGACAGACTGTATATTGTCCACCTCTACAAAATGCCTTGTACGGTTATAAAGTCTTAATTTATTGAATTTAATTATGCTGTGATCAAACTTTACTGGGGCCCAATTGACAAACAGAAAATCTGATGTACAACATAATAGCAAAACATGTTCAGAGATTTTGTATCTCTTGCTAAAGACAAGGGATGAACAGGGATCATCAATTATAAATAGAGCCGATAATGTGAAGCTCATTTGCATCTGATTTTTAAACAATAGCACTCTCATACACACTCTCTCACACACTCTGATAGAGTAGCTGGTGAAATGTACCTTTTAAGTTGGCTTACAGTCTGTCAGTAAACACAAAGGTGAAGAAGTAGCAGAGGAGGAAAAAGCCTAGCATGCTGTTTTCACACTCATAACATAAAACTGCTTCACCTGGGTAAAATCATGCAGCACAAACTAGAGAGCTATATGTTGTGGACTGTTTTATAGTTTCAGAGGAAGACAGTGCAATTGAAGTATGCAAAACTTAGTCCAAAAAGTTCAGAGCAAAAGGACAAAGTGAGTTCAGTGATTCAAGTTAGATTTAGTCAGGTTAGAGTCTTGGAATATTAAATTATCTGTCTTTGATCTCCACCTTCAGGTGTGCAAAAACTACAAGTCATGATTTAAAAAAAAAAAAAAATTCAAAATGTGAATTATCACTTGCTGTATCATCCATTGCCAAGAAAGTCCTTGTCGTTCTTCAATACTTCAAACTAAATGTGGGTAAAGCCAACACTGTCTTGAGGTTTTGTCTGTAACCTTGATAAGTGGCCATCTCTACTATATATTTTTTGGTTACTGCAGTGCACTGTGCATTGCATTGGCCAGTACTTATGACAAAGCACCTTGATTTCACACTTTTGTTTTTCAGCTGAAAGGTATCACTCAAAATGGATGTCAAGAAAAAGACCTTTCTGGAGAACTTGCGTCAGAAAACTAAGCTTGTCAACCTTAAGAAGCAAAAGAAGAAGCCTCTTGAAAAGCAGGGGAGGAGACTGGCCCATCGGCGCAGCATCTCCGTCCCAGACCTGAGGTTTGTGCCAGGTGAAGCATTTTCTACAGAGAATGCCCTGATGTCTGTTGCCTCCGAAGCCATCTTCTTTGGCATCTCCCCTGGTGTGAGTGACACTGATTCGGTTGCAAGTGGCTGTATTGCTGATGGACCTCTTTTCTCGGACAAACTAAGCGATTCTGTCTCATATCAAACAGATCAGGCAACTCCTGCTTTGAATAGAATGAGCACCCCAGCAGAGTCGCTGTGGTCTTATGAAGAAATGGAGGAAATGATAAATTCAGGAGAACAGAGAATAAGTGAGAACAAGGTGAACTTGGCTCCAGAAGGGTTGTATGCTCGAATAGATAAAAAAGCTAAGGCCAATGTACCTAAATTTACTTTTGAGCCTGTTCCTGCACCAAGATCTGTTTTTACCAACCCACCTGTTCTCTCACCAAGGCCAGACCTTGAAGAGAGAGAAAGTCTCTATGGTGGAGACCCCCCAACAGACCCCCCCAGAGTCCATTCAAGCTCTGTTTCTGCAGTATTGGCCAGAGCAAGCTCACTTGGAGATCAAATGAACGTTTACACAGAAAAGAGAACACCATCGTTTGAACAGAAAAGGCCATCATCGGAAAAAGGGACCCCGCCAATAATCAAAAAAGCCCCTGCAGATAGAGTGTCTCTGATATTAGACACTTCAGGTATTCCCTCAGAGAGTGCAGATGGTATCTCTCTAGACTCAGCCTGTGGCACCCCCATTGATGAGCGAGTCAGCATGCCATGGACGACGGACTCTGAGGAACTAGACCGAGAACCCTGCTCACCTCTTTTGATGAGAGACTTCTCGTCGGAGGAGATCTTGCTAGATGTGGTCCAGTGCGAGGAGGCCTTGGAAGAGGTCAGTTTCAATCCAAATGTTCTCAAATACATGAGTTGTCTTGGTTTTCAAGCTGCATGGGCTGCCTGAGCAGTGGTTCTCATGCTTATTTAATGCCATGGCACATGATTTTGTTGCAGGGTCTCCCATTTGGTTTTTGCTTTTAGATGGTTCCTAACATGACCCATATAAATCTCATGAACACAATAGTCATATATTTTATTATTGCGTCTCTTAGGGGTTTCCTAAGGAGTTATGGTTAAACCTGATGATTGCCCTTTTCTTGGGACCCCCTGTAACCTTTTCGAGGACACCAGGGGGAACCAGTGCTATTGATTATTTTAATTTTAATACATATTTAAACCTTGATTTCCTCTCGAGAAATCAGAAATTAATTTAAGTATGCCCACCTGAGTGTAATGAAGACATGTTCAAGAAGAGGTTGTGAGATAATTGGTAAAGGTATCATAAATAGAAACCCTGTACTATGTTAGTGATAAAATATGAAAAAACATTGCAGTAACCTAGTAAATATCCTCTAATGTGTTCTTACATCAGTCATGTTTGCATGCTTTCATTTTACTTTCAAATGGGTGGTTGGTTTTCACACACTCCAGCTGTTATACTGGGAGTTGTCTGCATCCTCTAATCTGATGAAGAGCATGAAGTCAACATTCCTTTTCTAAGCTTGAGATTAGGCTTGTGGTTTTATTGCATTTTATTATCACAGTGTGTATTCTACATATACCCCTTGTGACAGTAAATGTTCAGTCTGCTGGTGCAACATTTCAAAAGCATCCCTCAGATGGTTGCTGTTAACTGTAAAGTGACCAAGTGGGATTTGACTTTATACAGCCCCTGGGTATAGCTGAAACCAAGACTATTGTATCCTCTTTTATCTAGATGTCTCTTTGATAGAGAAAACCAGTTGGAAACCAGCGTTACTAGTAAGAGGGACACAATGTGCTGTGGAAAGCTCTACAAGTACAAAAAAAGACTGATAACATCTTACCTTGCCTCACTGTTGGCACTGTTTACTGTCTGACACACTCTTCCTTGAGTGACATCCTCTAGTCATATGTCTTAAAATGGATAAACACCCTTTTCAGATTGAAATCATGAAAATTATGTGGACAACAAGGGGGAACGCTCACCTGGAAATCTCAGTTGATTGTACTGTGCAAAGTGTTTTCATGCTCATGTTTGATGACATGTCATTACAACCTTTTTTCCATGCAGATCTCCAGTGAACAGTGCGATTTCTTTGACGAAAATCTGATAGATCCTCTGGAAAACTCTGTGAGTATTCGCTAGGCTGCTGTGCTTATTGAAGTTAACCAAGCATCTGGTATGTGACATCCTATTTATTTGATTGGTTCTCCACAGCAGTTGTTGACACCGGGACCTGAGGCCCAAGTACCTGCTGCAGTCCAGCGGTACCTCCTGAACATCAACCTAAAACGGGGGAAGAATCTGGTCATCAGAGACAAGCGCTCCGGTAGGTCAACGTTTCCGAAGTGTTCCATACAACGTGTATGTATGTGTATGTATCTAGTAAGTCTTGCTGTGTTAATGAGCCAATCAGGTAGTGAAAAGATCAGAATTGGGAATGTGTCATTGTATATGAATGCAGAATGGGCTGTGTTCAGTTAATACTTCTGTGTACTTGTGAGGATGACACCTCGTCAATAGAAAATGCACAAAGGATGGAAAAAAATACTAGATAAGTATGCAGTCAGACCAGTATGACAGAAGACTGACTGGGATAAAGCAATAACTGCTAATGAAAAAGAACACACAATCTGTACATGTTGCTACTGGTGCTGGTGTTGCACTGGTGTTGTTAAACAACTGATTTCAAAATAAATGGAGAACAGAGTGATTGTGGAGTCTTAAGGGGTAATAGTTTTACCCCCCAAGAGAAGGAGTTTCGATCACTTAACATATTACATATTAAATGGGTTGTAACACTTAAAGGCACAACATTTTTTTTACCTGTAGATGTCATAAGGTTTGATATTGAAATTGGTCTTTTGATTTTCTACAGAAATGTTGAAGTTATAACACATTTCATCATTTTATATTTTAATCTCATGTCCAGTTAAAAATCAATCTTGGAATTTAAAAAGATGTTTGTAATTTCATGCTTTTGAATGACTTGTTTTTTAATAACTGGCTGAATCGACTCCTCATTGACAATAATATCTGTGTGAAAGAGAAAGACAATGGAAGTGTGACAAGTGTGAAAAGCAAATTCCCACTTATTATGACCCTTCCATGAGGCCCAGATCCAGTAGAGTTTGCTTTGGGAAAGCAGTGACATCAGGTGGCCATAAATGGAACTTCAACATAAAAGAAAATTCATGTGTGGTCTATTTACTGGAAATACATTTGCCATATGTTATATTCTTCGCTTAAGGTAAAAATTAAAATTTCAACAACTTTTTTTTTTAGTTTGAAATGGACATAATTGTATACCTGTGCAATATAGCCTTTTTTTGTAAAAAGCTGCATTCATCTTATTTGGTTTGAAATTTAAACCCATAAGCTGTGCTCTGATTTTAATCTATATTATACCTTACTGTTGCTCCTATTACCTTGGGAAATCACCTTACAGCAAAATGGTAAAAAAGAAAAAAATGAAATTTCTGAATGATGCTCAGCAGCTTTTTTTTCCTGCCTGGTGGCAGGACACTCTCCAAGCCATGTGCCCTGCTCCCTGCTAGTTGAGACCTTACTTTCCCTGACAAGATGGCACCACGATGATGCAATCCCCACACGCCCCCTGTCTCTTCACTGTTTGCCCAACAATAAACACCGTGCCAAAGGCTCACCAATGGCATACATTGTCATTACATATTCTGAAAGGACCCACGCCACCAGCCCCCACTCCTTAGTTTTTGTTCTCCCCTTTCTTCCCATTAATTTCCATCGTCACCGTTCTCAGTCATGCCAGAGCTTTTCTCCTTGCTAGCTGCCACATTCTCCTCCTGTCAAGTTGCCTGGAGGTTTCCCTGTCACAGGCTGGCAGGGTGGAGCTGCTGTGGGTCCTGCCTGCCTTTGCGAGATGTTCATTTGGAGTGGGGAGCTGACAGGCCTGACAGCCCATCCCCACAGGGCCTTTGTCATGTGATTCAAGCCTCCCTGCAGGCTCACTCAAGCACCCCTTTATTCCCCTATACAAATGAAGGCATGGGACTGGCTTTCATTTTTTGGCCAATCTGCATGCAATTGCAGAAACAAAGAAGTCCCGTACCCCCACCCCACTCACAGACAGACTTTCTTAACAGGCTTGGGAGATTAACACTGGTTGCTTCTAGATTTTAGTTTCTGGTTGCCTCATGCTGGCGAGTGTTTCTACTCTTTCACAATTAAACAGCTACATCCCTCTGTTTTTGCCATGTGTGGGGTGCACCTCCTCCTCACATATTTCAGTCTCTCACACAACCAGCATGGGGGAAGGGTGTGTATGTGTGTTTTTTCGTACATAGTGTACATTTTTAAAGTGACAATATGCTTTAACAAAGTAAGAATGCTGTGCATTGCATTCTGACCACAGTTTGCTTAAAAATCTGTGTTTTTACTCTGGTTTCATATTAACTTAAGACGGGGTTATTGCTTGTGACACAAACATTGTCTTAATGATTTGCTCTTTTTCTAATTTTATTTTTTTTATTTGATTTTATCAATTTAGGTACCAGTGATCCTTATGTGAAGTTCAAACTTGAAGGAAAACAGCTCTATAAAAGCAAAGTGGTGTATAAAAACCTGAATCCACGGTGGAATGAGTCTTTCTCTTATCCTCTTCGAGACAGAGAGCATATGGTGGAAGTTCGGGTAGGAATCGTTTGTTTGAACAGAAGTGCATTATCTTTTGCGGTCTCATGTCAGACCCCAAATTTGTTTCCATGATCAAAGCAATGTTTGTGATGTTGTTACAGGTCTATGACAAAAATCGAACGGCTGATGAGTTCATGGGTTCCAGTAATATTTCCCTGAAAAACCTTGAACTGTACAAGTGAGGAGTGTATTTTTATTTGTATTTTGGGTAAAGATTACTGTAAGAGTATCAATAAGGGACCATCACCTTAATTCTTTATGTAATTTCTGTCCCTTTGCAGAACCTATGAAATGGAGTTGCGTCTTGAGGATCCTAAAAGTAAAGAAGATGACATGGGAGTTGTTATGGTTGATGTCTGCTTAATGTTCAGAGATGCCACCATCAAAAGACCTGTAAGAGTATTTCTGATATGAGGAGTATTAGTTAATGTATTGCTCTGCCCTTAGTTTTACTTGAATTGTTTGTACTAATTCTTGTTTTTGTTATTTTTTTATAGAGATGGCCACAAAAAAAGAACAAGGTATGGATTTTGAATCACTGCATGTACTTTTTAACTTGAATTTCACAATTTTATTCTGAATTCCATTAGTATTCCTAAGTTTTACTTTGTTATGTACACAGTATTGCTCACAGTTACTCTGAATTTAAGCACTAGGGGGCAGTAGCTCACTGTACTATAGTGCAACAAAGAATGAGGCGTATGCTCAGGACTCAGGCTTTTGTGTGTAACCTTGGTTTCAGCACAGCCTATTTCTTTTGTGATTTACAGTGAACCCTTTTTTGCAATGCATATTATTTTCAGTGGTATCGTTTGCTGTAAAAAAGGCATGATACAATATTACATTCGGACCAGATCCAAAATAATAATATTGACTGAATATGTTGTCATGAAAGAGCCCTTAGATGAGTGTTATAGAGCAGTATTTGGTTTTGTAGTAAACAAAGTTCCATCTCTTCTCAAGTGGCTTTCAATATATTGCAGCTGTAATTAGATTCAGAGTGAAATAGGAGGGTTGCTGTTTGGGACTCACACTGCAGCGAGTGGGTTTAAATTCACACCTATGTAGTCACTACATCTGCCACTGTTCAGTCTCTTGATGGTCCAGTAGACAATCTCAATTTGAAATTAGATGACAGAGGAATGAAGCCATTTTCATGCACATTGCAGGTTATCCACTACAGATGGTTAAAGATACTCAAAGGGAGACAGAAATGTGTGATGGGACTCTTCACAATGTTCTGCTGCCTAAATCACGGTGCTAATTTAACAATGTAACAATGCCATTTTTTTCCCATTTCATTTTTGACAAACGTACAATATCTTATTGCATTTAACACCTATCCTGGAAGTGCTGAATACCCAGCTCTTACAGCTCCACTCCCCCTCTTTCAGAACATCGTTTTCTCCCTCTGTGTTACCACCACAGAGACAGGGAATGGCAAGTGCCTGAGTAAAACTCTGCTGTGTGATAGTGTTTCAAACAGGAGGGGGCGTATGGGAGAAGCGGAAGGGGGGCTCGGCTGTTCGAGGCATGTTGCCAGTGTGGGATGCCTAAGATCGGCAAGGCTGATAATTCCCAGGCATAGCGGGCAATAACCCAGATGTTAGGATGTAATATCACAGCTGTGGATGGACAGTGCTGAGGTACCAGCCAAATGGACCTGGGTCTGAGCTCATCGTGCTTG
>JAQNCA010000028.1:13306581-13338347 GCA_029783725.1 Acanthurus tractus
CCCCCCCCCCCCCCCCCCCCCCCCCCCCCCCCCCCCCCCCCCCCCCCCCTCTGCTGTTTGAGGCACGTTGCCAGTGTGGGATGCCTAAGATCGGCAACGCTGATAATTCCCAGGCATAGCGGGCAATAACCCAGATGTTAGGATGTAATATCACAGCTGTGGATGGACAGTACTGAGGTACCAGCCAAATGGACCTGGGTCTGAGCTCATCGTGCTTGTCCCCATGCTGTCCCACCATATGGAAGCAATCGCACAGCCCTTTTAGGACCAGGAATAGATTCTCTTTAGGGGCCACTTACAGTTAAGTGGAATTGTTTTATTGGCCGCTGAGATAGAAATGTGTCCAAGATAAACACTTGGGATGACTTGGCTGAGGCCTGTTTTATAGCGCTCCTCCACTCCCTCTGTTCCTCTTCTTTTGAAGGGGCTGATATTTATAGGGCTGTGCCTGTGGTATTCCATGTTAATTCAGGTCCCTGAGATGTGCTTTGATCCCCTCCGGATTGGGTGGCAATGTGGGTTGTGACCCCGTAGTGAAGAGGAGGGGCCGGAGTGGCAGGGGAGTTGTAGTGGGGCTTTTTGAAGCAGCGTCGCCGGGGCAGTCGAAGGAGCTGGGCAATCAAAGAGGCTAGAGCAGATTACGCTCCTGCTCTTTAATTACAGTCAGCCCTACACAACCTCTCTGCTGTTTGTTTTTACAGCCCTGGCCTATCACCGCATGGCCTCGCGGGAACTCTAACATGGAAACATATTAAGGCCTCTCTCTCTCACTCCCTCTGTGACACACGGCAGGAGAAGTGGATTATTTCCTGATTTCCAGAGAGATTTTTAAGGCACAAAATCTTTTTTGTGTTTTTTTCGTAGATTCACTTTAAAACAAATGATTTGCTTTTTTGCTGGTTGAATTCAGATTGGTTGAATTTGCCAACATGCGGTAAACTCTGATGCTGACCATACATCCTGCATGTATGCATAATTTGCTGATGAGAGAGCTGTGTGGTTTGCATCATTACTCACTGCTGCCTGCTGTCTCTAGTGCAGTATGCCAAGTGTCCTGCCTCCCCACACTCAGTCTGGGAGCCAGTGATGAGTGGGACTGTCACAGCCAGGGACATCTGGCTGCTTGCTGACGTCCCTCTCTTCCTCTCTCTCCAGGAGCCTCCATGGTGTGGCTTGCCTGTCAGTAGAGATGTGCTAATGTGCTCCAACAGAGATGTGCTGTATAGTGTAAACCTTTGTCCTACTTTCATGCACTCTGTGAACATGATGTGGTGCCAGGCTGAGGCAGGAGCAGGTAAACGTGGGGGTGCAATGAGCTTTAACATACCGTTAGTGCCGTTAAAATACTGAAACTGTGTGTATGTTTGTCCTGCAGCAGAACCAACCCCTGCCTTCCCCGCGGCCTGCTGAACTGCCTAAGAACCAGATGAAGAACCAGATGTGGACTGGGGGGCTTAGTATCACCTTGGTGGAGGGACAGGACCTGCCACAGTATGGCCAAGGGGACATTTACGTCCGCTTTCGCCTCGGTGATCAGAAGTACAAGAGCAAGGTAGGACTTTCTTTTAAAGAGTCTTTCTCTTTTCCCACTTCTGCAACACTCCTTTCCTCTGCTCCTCCGTCTTTTTTCACATCTGCTCTTTAGACTTCAAATCTTTCTCCCTGGCCCCTATCTCTTACTCTCCACTTCTCTCTCTCAGCAGGTGCCTGTCAGTGACTCACCTCCACCTTGGCTCACTGGGCCATGGCGGAGGCAGCTCATTAGACTGGGCAAGGCTGCCACTCACTTCTCCCTCTGCTTCGGGTGCTGGGCTTCATTGCCTTCATTTGCATACCCAGCATGCCCTGTTCATCTACCTGTACTTGTTGGCCTCCCCCCTGATGATTCCATGGTGCACTTGTCTTGTGTTGTCGTGTTATTTCTTTGTAAACCTCTCTGCTTTCCTCTCTGCTTGTTTGTTTGTTGGACAAAGCTGATTCTAATTGGAAGCTGTCAGTGTTTACAATCCCAGAGTGGCTACTGAGGTGTACACATACAAGCACACACAAACAGAGGCACACACACACACACACACACACCTCTCTTTCTCCTCTCCTGCCTCGTTCTGGTTGAACTGAATGAAGACTTAATCCACCTGTCACGCAGGAGCTGCTCAGTCTGATAATGCATTAAATCTGACACTGTGTCAAAGTGTGTGTGTGTGTGTTTCCACTTTACTGTATGTGCTGAATCTGTGTCTTTTTTGCCCTCAGAACCTTTGCATTCAGGCCAATCCCCAGTGGAGAGAGCAGTTTGACTTCAATCAGTTTGAAGATAACCAGGAACCTCTGCAGGTGGAGGTGTGCTCAAAGAGAGGGAGGAAGGGTGAGGAATCATGGGGGATGTGAGTATTTCCTTGTGGGTAGTGTTACTTTTGCTCATATTGGCTCCTCTGCAGAACTTCTTGGCCTCATGTGTTTCAATGGCACAATTTCCTTTTGTGTCTCAGGTTTGAGACTGACCTATCAAGACTTCCAGTTAATGAGAGGCAGCTCTACAATCATGTGCTAGACCCTGGAAAGGGCAGGCTGGTGTTTCTGGTCACCCAGAGACCTTGCTGGGGAGTCTCCATATCTGACATTGAAACAGCTACCTTGGAGAAGCCATATGAAAGAGACACAATAGTAGAGAGATTTGTGAGTTTCTCGTCATTTATTTTTATTAAACAACAAACGCACAACCAAAAACTCAAACATCGGTATTTACAGCTTAGTAATGATCTTAATATCAGACACATTTACAATTGCAAAAATGTAATTCTGTTATACGTCAGTTGTTAAGAAATAATGTCAATGAGGCACAGTAATTCTGCTCAAAAAGTGTTTTCTGAATAACATGTTTTTATTTATTTCAGAGCTTAAAGAACTCACACAAATGTATGGGAGAAGTTGGCTTCCTGCAGGTCAAGGTAATGAAGGCAAATGACCTTGCTGCAACAGACCTCAATGGTAATCCCAAACAACAATTCACTTCTCTTTTCATGATCATGGCCTATTTTTTACATTAGAAAATGACCATTAGTCTTTGTCTTTTGCAGGAAAAAGCAACCCCTTTTGTGTTGTCGAGCTTGGTAACAGCAAACTTCAAACTCACACAATCTACAAGACTGTTAATCCAGAGTGGAGCAAAGCCTTTACACTGTGAGTGAGACACCTGGAAAAAAAACAGGACATGTATCAGATTCTGTGTTGATTTTTTTGAATGTGAGTAACATGCTTCTTACCTCTCATGTAACAGCCCAATTAAAGACATTCATGACGTGATAGAGTTGACTGTCCTCGATGAAAATGGAGACAAAGTACCAAACTTTTTGGGGAAAGTAGCCATTCCACTGCTGACTGTAAGTTTGTTAATCATCAACCTTCATGTTCCTTCTGTGACAAGATTTAGTTTGTAAAAGTCTTACATATTGATAACAAATTTTTTAAAATACACTTTTTCGTTTACATTCTAAAAGGTTCAGAATGGGCAGCAGACATGTCTGTTCTTGAAGAAAGAAGACTTGGGAAGTGTATCAAAGGGAACCATCACACTGGTGCTTGAGGTTATTTATAACAATGTAAGGATCAAGCTTATTATATTCACACTTGTTAGAAAGATGAGAATTTTCTACATAATATACAGTGTTGTCAAACAGTATTAAAACTGTATTGTTCTTTTTTTCTTTTTAACTCAGGTCAGAGCTGGTATCAAAACCTTCAAACCAAAGGAGACAAAGTTGGTGGAGGAAAATCTGAAGTTCTCCAAAAAGGTTATTTCAAATATATAGAATTTAGCAGATGGAACAGACAAGCTTACAGTATGTTTTCCTCAAATCCCCACTAACAAAGTAGCCACAACAAAAAAGCATGGTTTGGGTCGGACACAATCGAAGTAATTTATTTAATTGGCTTTAAACATCTAACTTCACGCGTAGCAAATAGGACGTTGTAAAGCTGGTTCAACCTCATTGCAGAGTCATAACCATTATGACCAGTATCAAATGATACTAACCGGTGTTTTGTTCCAATTATTTTCCATTAGATTCTTGTCCGGAATATATATCGGGTTCGAAAAATCAGCACAGCAGTTCTGTACACGTTACAGTACATTAAAAGCTGTTTTCAATGGGAGAGCACGCAACGGAGTCTAATAGCCTTTCTGGTAAGTCATTGCCTCATGTTAATGAACTCTCTTTAAGCCTTAGGGCGAACAAGTTTTGTCCCATTTCACTGCAGCCCAGTTTTAACCCTTTCATTTTCTTTGAATTAGATGTTGAGGAGAATCTTTGGTTTAGCCATTTTCTCTCTGTGCTCGTCCTTTTTCCCATGAAAAACAATGGCTGCCTTCTGTTTTTATCCCAATGCGTATGTGATGGATGTGCTTTATCCTTTAAATCAAACCCCACTTGGCTTTCCTTCAGTTCTGATGACATTAGAGTGTATTTGAAGAGGTGGGGTTTGGGCGTTTGTACATCTGACTTCTTAGCAAAGCCTCCTAACCCGGGGGACGGTGTAAGGAGGATCACAATCTCAGCTTCCTTGGGTGGAGGAGTGACGGTCTGCCTCCGAGATTTGAACCTTGTTTAAATGTCTCTGTTTAGCTGTTTTTAATGAGGGCATGTGATCTAAGGTCCTAAGCTTAAATAATCTTAAATCACCCTGTGAATCCCCCTCAGTACAGTACATGTAATGTCATGATTAAGAGTGTACACTTGCCATGAAAGCCCTGCCAGCGCCGTGTCAGGGTGAGGAAGCGGTCACAGACAGGGTGTGTGAAGAACTCTCCTTTCACCGCCTTTCTTCTGTCTGCTCTGTCTCAGAATGACATGCAATTCATACCTGGTGTATTCTATAAGCCCTTCTCACTGATCCTGAGGTGCAAATCCCCTCAGGCAATGGCCAGGCTCAATGTATCACAGCCTTTAGAACAGCAAGGCTCACAGACAGGCAGGCAGACATACAGACAGGAAGAGAGAGAACAATGCAGGCGATTGTATAAGGATAGAGTGGGAGGCAGGCTACTATCTGGGAAAGAAAGTTGCAGCATAGAGAGAGGGAGACAGTTCGGTGAGAGTGTGCGGTCTACGAAGGCAGATAGCGAGAGACTCGGAGGCAGGGATATGGGCAGGAGAGCAGGAGGATAGGCAGGCTGACAGGTGACAGGTCAGCGGGATGGGGCCATCTTCTTCCACCTATAATTAGATCCTCCGCAGGCGATGGGAGTGTGTGGTGGCACACTCTAATCTTTCATTTCCACTTCTACTCCACCTGCTGTTTAGGAGTCAGGCACACAAATAGAGATCTTAGAGTGAAGGGAAAAAACACTTGCACACTTCCTATTTTCATCATGATCATCATTGTTACTGTAGTGTAGTGCTTCCCAATCTTATTTTTGTCAGCTGCGTGTCATCTGCTCCCTGTTAGTGAAGATGGTAATTGTTGTGACTTTGACTGTAGTTGCGCTGTCCTTTTATTTGAAACGACTGCTCTGTTTTCAGACACTAATAGCAGCTCACCGCCCGTTTTGTTTAAAAGCAGACTGCAACAGAGTGGTCAGAGTGCGCCTTTGTCTGAGATGAGGTGTGCTTCAAACAGTCCAAGTGTCGTAGGTGCACGTTGAGAATTACCCAAACAGAGTGAATCAACCGCTGTGTATTCATCACCCACTCATCAGCAGACTGAGAGTTCAACAAGTGAAAAGTTTTTTTTTTTCAATGATTCATTATACTCTCAACAAGTAACAGTCGCGGTAAAACATGCAAATCACATGTAAATACGGCATGTAATTGATAGTAACAGGAAAAACTCTGAACTTGCGCTTGCGTCTGACAGTCAGTAAGGGCAACAGCATGGTCCTTGCTGCCTGTCATTACAAGCCCAGTGCCATGCCACTATCTACACTAGTGTCCCCTTCCCACTCCAACACTAGCTACTGTACAGCCACTCCTTTCCTCCGAGTCATCATTTGCAATTAAGTTAGTGTTTGGAGCTGTCTAAAGCAGCATGCCACTGTGCACCTTAATGAAAGCAGCTCCCACTCCTATCTTTATATCTTTAGGCAGTGGTAATAAGGTAACTGATTCAGACATTGACAGATGGCCTCTGCTTGCCTCTCAGATGTGCATAATTATACCACTAGTGTCTGCTCTTTTCCACAGTGGAAGGCAGCGCAGGGCTTCTCAGGGTATGCCGGTAGGAAATGCTGCAGTGCTGGGTCTAGCTTTAATATACATTACAATACATTATTTATCAAGCATGCAGACCAGTCCTACCCTTTTACACCATATACATCCTGTAATGCATTACCGCTGCTGTGGTTTCTACTGGGACTGCGGGATGCTCGCGTAGTGCTTTACCAGGAATACTTAGCCATTATATCACTCAGTCCCACAGGCCAATTTTCTGACCTCCTCACAGCATGCAGTCTACATTTGTATCCTGTTTATGTAGATTCATGTATGCATTATGAAGTGATTGTTGGTGTGGTGCGTAAGGTATTCAAATTTTGCATGAGGGATCACCGCTCTAGTTCACGCTAACCAAATGAATGGGAATGAAAAAAAAATATTGTGTTTTTTTTGCTTTTTTGTTTTGGAGAAGTCTTTGTTCACATCAGGATAACTTTTCCCTCATTAATGGCAATCAAGAAAGTTCCACATCCAGGATCATTTAGCGTTTACAGACTGATGGTTTATTTGGTTTTCTGCTGCTGCTGAGTGTTGCTGTGTGAGAGGAAACTCTGTAAGGCATGGAAACACTTGCAATATTGTCACTGTTTGCGAGTGCAGGAGGTTACTTGTTTTGATTGTGCAATCTCATCAGCAGTCCATTCTGTTTGAAGTCCCTTTCGATTTTCCAGTATTAAAATAGAGTCTCTATAATTGGGTAATGTAATAAAAAAAACAAGAAAAAGAAAAAAAATCTTTCTCACGCATTTTAACAAACTTCTGGCAAATCCTCATAAACATTTTCATCAGTGAATGGAAATACAAACAAGAAATTTAGATTTTTTTCCCTCCTCTTGTTTATGCTACAGTAATGAGCCTCGGATCTGTGCTTTTCACGAGTTTGACAACAGCATGTTCTTTTCTCTGAGAGAGAGAAAATGTGACAGCTAAAATCTTCATAAAATAAGGGCCTTTAGATGTGCTTTTCACTAAGACTGAGCGAGATGAATGTGCTATACATCAGCAGTGACTGCAGAGGGGTCACCCAGAGTTCTTTGCTGCACACAAGAATTGGACCTGTAGATGGAGCTATAGCACTGCTGGAAACATGGATGGAGGCGCTGAGGAGATCAGTTACTTTTCCCAACAGGAGCCATTTGTGGGAACAACTTGGAGTGAAATCCTCCATTCTGTGCATTAGACCAAGAGACACAAGTTTCTTCCACAAAAAAGGAGGAAGGAAAGAAGAAAAAAAAAAAAGCTAAATGAGCATGTATTAGCCAGCCAAATTAATCTGCTTCAGAAGTTTAAAGTTAAGAACAATTTTGATTTAGATGAAATGGATGAAAGTAAAAAAAAAAAAGAGAAAAGGATCATTTACACTTGAAAGCTGATTTTGAGCTTTGCTGTCATTAGACCGCTTTAAGTATTTAAGTAGAATTAATATTTTAACATATGAGGTACCTCATCTGTCAGGAGTTAGACTAGAAAGAAACCTGTATACCTTATGTGAGTATTTGAACTGTTTTCTTTTTGACACTGCCAGGTAGCACCGCTTTAGACATCATTTGACAGCCTGTGAAATGCTGATTGCCTCACATCACACACTGTAAAGATGGCATTTGATGAATGTTTGATGCTGTGCAGCTGTAAACACACTTGGCAGCTGCAACGGGCACTTTTTTGGGGCTGATAGAATCATGGTCTCCCCAGATGAGGGCAGGACAGGGTCAGATCTGGCTCCAGAGGTCTCGGGAGACCACCTGTGTAGAGCCACAGCAGTCAGGGCCATTAACCAGAACACCAGCCCGGCTGAGATCAAAGCCATAATCAGAGTTGTCATAATTGTTCTTGTTAACACTGTCCCTGAAAATGAGATGCTTTGTGAGTCTTGGATCTGCCTGTTTGTGGTTTGCTGCATTGCAGTGTGGCCGAGCTTTTGTGAGAACAGCGAGAGGACTGTGCATGCCTGCGAATTGTCTCCTTGTTTCTGCTTTGCATCTGTTTTGTCTCTGTTGGAAAAAGTTGGAGGCCTTAAAGGAGTGGGTTTCTTCAGTCTCATGGGGGTTAGACTCTCCATCTCCATGGCTGTGGGAGTTCTTCCAGACTGCGCAGTGGGAATGTGTCCAGTAGGAAAAAAAATGATTGCGGCTGTGATGGTGATGTGTGTGTTAGTGGATGTGAGTCTGAGATCTATTAATTATTAAATGATGGGCTATGACTACTTGCAAACTGCTCAGCAGTGCCTCGCGATTTAACACAGTATTATAATTTAGCGGCCCTGAATGGCTATGTGTCACTTGACAGCTCTTGAGGCTTACTGAATGCAATGTGTAACCTTGAAACACGTCCCCTTATTACTGGGATTAATAAGCTTTTTCTGCTTATATTCACTTCATTAGAGCTGTGAATTTATTCCTCCTTTTTTTTTTGGAAAAGGATTTTAGATTTTGAGAACATATTAGTTTCATTTTTTTAAACTAACAAACTTACTAAAACATTGTTGTTATTAAGCATTATTAAGCAGCTTGAAGTAACTTTTATATACAAACAAGTTAAGTGTGGCTGACTCTATAAACGTGTTGACCCCTGAGAGGGCAAGGTTTTAGCTGTGCATCTGTTCTACTTGTACTCGCAGAGATGTTTATATTATACGTTTTTTCAGCCTGGATGTGGTATGCTCTGTGTTTAACCCCATTGTGTGTGCCATATCATAATGACTACCTTTAACATACTTGCCACCTTCCTTGTCACAGAGGACACCTCTCCCCAGGCAGCTGAGGCGGCGACCTGTCCGCCCTTGTGTGTGGCTGTTCCGGGGCCGGTCTTGGCCCCGGCGCGTTAACGTGCATGTGAGCTGAGCTGACAGGGAGAGAGAGTCCATGCCACTCCCTCCCCACCTCCTCAGGGGAAAAGGCTCGCATGGCAGATCTGTCACCCAGGAGGTCGCTCAGTGTTAACGCTCCCGACACGGATTAAACACTAGTGGCCAGTGCCGGAGTGCAGGGTCAGTGTAGCCACCACTGACAGGCACCACGGGGCCCCCGCTGACTGCCCCACTCCAGCCCCGTACTGGTGCTACTCTGGCCCATGCATGTGTCAGACAGTCAGGGAGACAACGGCCAGAGCTGGCCCCGTAAGCAAATGCTAATGCCTTTGCCTTGCACGGCTGCTCTTCCTCTTTGATAAGGAACTGCTATCACTGAACTGTACAGTGTTGAGGTGCTTACAAGCTCTGGCATTTACTTATCATTTTCTACTGCTAACCTTTTATTTACAAATTAGAAAATAAATGTGAACACTATATTATCTGAAAATAGACTTTAGAAAATAAAAAAATGAAAATATAGAAAATAACATTTGAATGGGATATATATTTTTTTAATTCATTCAAGTAACATTTTTTTATGCATATTTTCAAAATATGAGTTTATCACTTAAACTTCTACTTTTTTTGGCCTTTTTTTGTTTTCAGAAAAGAAAATTAATAGTAATACTTGTAAACATTTACAACTTGTAAACTTGAAAAGTGCAAAACCAACCACTTCACTTGACCGATTTAGGTTCAGTAAACAACAATGTTACTAAAGTGTATCCCTGTTTGATTTAAAGTTGAATTGTAAATTGCATCACACTCCAGAACTGTTAGAACTGATTTTGCCTGGCTGAAGAGGGACATGAGATTCCCCATTTTATTGCTCTCACTCGAATACAGCCTCTCTCACTCTTTCTCCCCAATTTCATCTGTCTCTGTCTCTCTCTCTCTCCCCAGTCGATAAGACTTGAGCTGAGCATATGTGAAATATTTATTCAGTGTTAGCTCAGAGCACCATAGCTGCCCACACACTCTACCTGCCCCGAAGAGAAATCTTATCTGTGCTTCCTCTGCCTCCAACACCCCCTGAAAGCCTGTCCCCACACTGGCCCAAGCTCAACACAAATTACATGTCTCATTGCTCTGCGTTTACAGCTACTTTAAAGCCTGCCGCTCCTGTCCCCAACATAAGCCCTCAGCCAGACTCTGTTTCAGCCCGGCTCAAAAAAAAGAAAAAGACCTCCGTGAGCTGAGCCGCTACTTGTGCCTTTGATTTATTATTAATCTCATTTTTTTGTATAATTGAGGAAGTAATGCAGATTATTTTTTTTGCCCTTAATTTCACCCAGAAAAAGGACATCCTTCCCAGAGTAAAAACTATTCAGGGTTTTGTAGAGAATTTGTATTTATTTTTTTAAAACAGCAATCATTTTAATTTATTTTCTTCTATTTTTGTATACCCCACACTTGATTCTTTTCTTGTTCTGTACTTTTTCTGTTTGTCCTAGACAAAACACACACTGACACACAGAGTCAGCGACAACCACACACATATATACGCAAACCCTGCAGCCTGTAGTCTGCCTTGTTAAACTCTTTCAGTATATGTTCACATAATCTAGCATCCGTCCACAGCCCCTATGACTGACCCTCATAATGCTGGCTGGCGTTCTTCTCGCTTTGTTTAGCTTTCCAAGTGGAGTGCAACTGAAGAGAATAGTAAGATACAGCCAAGATTAAATCTTAAATGTTTTTGAATGGTGCATAGTCTTAAAAATAAGGGTATTGTTATCTACTCTTACATATCACATA
This sequence comes from Acanthurus tractus, assembly GCA_029783725.1. Taxonomy (NCBI): domain Eukaryota; kingdom Metazoa; phylum Chordata; class Actinopteri; order Acanthuriformes; family Acanthuridae; genus Acanthurus; species Acanthurus tractus. The sequence continues at coordinate 13,317,397 of JAQNCA010000028.1, forward strand.
CAGAAAAAATGTAGTAGAAAGGGTGTTTTTAGTAAGCTGTTTTTTACAGCAACAGCAAAGATATTGTATGGTCCCATGTTCTGTGACATTACATTATTTTGGCTCACAAACAGTATTATATGTGTTATACTGATGTGAAAACTATATTTATAGCCCGTTGTGAGCTATATTGTATGAGGAGAGCATTTGGCAGCCTCGCAGTCTGGTGGTATGTCTGCCAGTCAGGAGTTTGGGTTGGTAGACTGGGCTACCCCCTCCTCTGTTAATCAATTTACAGGATGGTAGAAACTCTTAAAGAGGGTGTCTTTGTCCCTTTGTTCCTGCTGCGATCCCTTCTCCCTCTCCTGGGAGAGTGTGGGTGGTGGGAGCTGCCATGCTTGCTCAGCTTTAAGTTATTTTATTCACACTTTTAATCGCTGAGTGCTTTATTATTAGGTGCTGGATTCTGCTGGCCAGGAGATCTGCATGAGAAGGCACAGAATGCATTTAGTGGAATCATATTAATGGCACTATAAAACAAATCTGTCAGGCTGTTCTTAACCCTGTTGGCAGAATTGCTCTGCCCAGGGTTGCCCCCTTCTCCAAGCGCTTACAGGTGGCTAAGGAGAGTGCATCTCCATCATCTACTCCACCGTGTGCTAATAGTTTTATTAATTTATTCTTTTTTTTTCTCCCTAGGCACCCTGTGCATAATCATACAGACATTTTTCAGCTAAATGGTGTTTGTCAAGGGAGGTTTCCTACATTAGAGAAACTCCTCCCAGACGTACATACTAACACTTGTTCAATTACAAGTCGTTCGTTATCCAGATCTGCTGTGTGTATACCTAAATGCTCAGGTACCATTAATTACCACCTCCCCTGCTTTTGTTTGTTGCTTTATATCCTATTTGTTTTTTTTAAAATGACTGTTTTATTTCTGGTGCAACATATCAGCATTGCTGTGCCCATAAAGCTCAAGATCTGGCTTGTCCTGCATAATTGGTTGACAGATAGAAGAAAAATACGCATCCAGGTCCTCTAGACAGAAATGGAGCCCATCTTTGAAAGCAGTTAAAACGTGGATTATTTTTTAGACAAATTTACATTTAAGCCTGAAAGGTTGCACTTTGTCCAACATGTCCTTTAATCACTCAGCTCCTTGCTAATAAAACATAAACCACTTAGTGGGGAATTAGTTCTGTCTCCATTTCACAGAAGCTCTGGAGAATGCGAGGAGACAAGGGGAAGGTATAGTCCTGCCTCTGCTCATTACTGTGGGATATCTGACGGCAAAGTCTCAGTCTGTGCACCTGAGTGAAGGAATCTGGGAGGTTTTCCCAGATGTTTCTCTCTGTCGTTTTTATTAGTGTTAAAAAAGCATGTAAATCCTGAACACATGGGCTGACATACCGTGAGGGAGGAATTGAGGAGATATTTCTGACAGTTTTGGTTTATACCCTCATTTAAGCACTCAGTTTAGACACAAGGCATTGTATTTCTGTAGGCTTTTATCTTGTCCACTGAGCCAGAACGCGGTGAGCAGAAATTTGCATTAGTGGGCGATTATGAATACCTGTGACAGATTCTCTCTGCCGGCTCCCTGGGTGGAAATGAATTGGCTCCCTCTGTTGACTTGCACAGGAAGACAGAGACCAAGCAATTAGACTTTAGTGGTTAATGTAGCAGCTTTTGCAGGGAGGGCAAGGAGGTTCAACATTCCTGCTGGGCTCATGTCAGTTTCCAGGCACATTTTCCCCTCTTTTCTTTTCCCTTTTTTACGAGAATACTGGGAATATGACAAGCTACCTGTCCACCAGCCAGCTGAATTCCTCTGGGGTGAGGGGAGCGTCGCTTTAGAATCGCCTCATGGGAACTGAGGTGACAACACATGACGTAGGTTATTCATAACAGAGAGGAGATGTACTGCAGCTACCTCTGCACATCATGCATATTCATTGTTTACCTTTTTTTAGCCCCCAACAGCTCTAGTTTGTTGCCGGATACGTAATTCAAATGAGCTCATATGAAAAATAACAAAAACATATTGTTAATTTCCTTGGTCAGCCTGCTGTGTTTCTGCATGACACTCTGGCTCACCCACTATCACTCAGGTTATATCAAGGGATAATAAGCAGTACAGTGGTGAAGCCTAGGGCAGTTGGGCCACAGCATTGTCTGCATTACTCATGGTTCATGTTTCCCTGGTGGCCGTTTGAACCTAGGCCTGGTGTGGCAGTAGGTAGACTGGCCCCAGAGCAACATGCACGGACTGTGTATGGTTGCTATGACAGGAGCAGTCTGCTGTTTACAGGCCTGCTATTGAGGCCTGAAGGCCTCAGTGCTTCACATCCTGTCTCGAGCTTAACTCAAACATATTGTTCGTACTCTGGGCAGCCTCCAGCTCTTCGAGCCTAGACTGCGCAGTTCTACCATAGTGTGGGTTCAGTTTAGCAGTTTTACTCAACATTTTTTAATGAACTTTTCGAAAAAAAAAAACTTAAGTAAGTAGAATGAATCTCACTGTTGAAAGGCAACATTAATTAGGGAAAATGTTCCGTCTAAAGTAAGAGAGAAATTTTGAATTTACATAGTGAAAGATGTCTGTGGTTAGTAGAAGTGGACCATATGTTGGGCGTATTGGCGCATAATCACACTATAATAGATTTTAAGATTTAACCGACTGTGGGGGGCATTTTTATTTCATCCCTGTCAACCTGCTGGTGTGATCCTCCTCACACATTCCTGATAATTTCAGTTGGAGACAGACTCATTAGGCTGTCACTAAATGGGCTTAAATGCAGCCGTCCAATTAGTGCTCTGCTGTGAAATGCAGTGGGTGTTGTGCAACGTGCTTTAGCACCACTCCTTTACAGAATTATGAGGGATTACTCATTCAGTGTGATCCATCTTATTTCTACCAGGGGTCTTGGCTTTTCTCAGTATCATTGCCACAGAGGGGGTAAATGTTGCAAATGCTTCCCCAGTTGCCATATGCGCCTAGTCGGAAAGCCTCACTGCCTCCGAATCTAAGAGGATTTGATGTGCTAGTTAAAAGACAGCATACCATGCCTATCCATGTCATACTTTCTGTTCTGCTGAAAGGCACTCTGCCAGCGCAGTGTTATTGGTGTATATAAATAGGATTTCAAGATATTAAAAGTTGTCCCTGAATGTCTGTTACTTTCAAACCACTAAGAGTAAAATCTGTTGCCATCGGCTGTAAATCTGAGAGGCTTTGCAGTCTGTAGTGCTTTTCATGAGATTTAGGATGTGGTTAAATCCATTATATATTTTGTTTTGGGAGCAGGCTTGCTGAGATTTGAAAGCCGCATCCCTGCAATAGTATGATGGGCTTTGCGTTACGCTGTCATGTCCTGTCTTCTCAGATCTTCCTTGTGACGGTGTGGCACTGGGAGCTCTTCATGCTGCCTCTCTTCCTGCTTCTACTCATCGGATGGCACTACTTTCAGCTCACCACAGGGAAGGCCAACTCCAACCAGGACCTAGTGAGTGATGAAGACTCTGAACGTTTCAGTATTCACCCATACTGTTGTCTCAGTGCAGATTCTATCTATATGTTAACTCAACCCTAATAACACCCAGATGGAATGAAGTCTTTCTGGCACGCATTAGCAAACGTAGTTTTACAGTAATGTCAATAAACAACTCTTAAACTTGCATGTAGACTGTTTAACACAGAAGCTGTTCTATAAAATGCACCTCACAGTACAGTCAGTTGTGGCGTTATTTCACATGTTTTATAGCTATTTAAACTAGTTCTTACATTGTCTCCAGGGGCCTCATAAAACACAAAGCAGTAAGAAGCCACTTAAATTAAATCACTGTAAATGTACATACGGCCTACGGTCTGCTGATATAGTCTTAGCACATGTGTAAATGTGGGACTATACTACTCTCCACAACATACCACTATCTCTATCTACTGTTATGGAAATTATGTTTGCCCTACACATGTCTGTGAAGGTTAATGCCGTTCACACTTCTGACTGTCCCCCCTGCAATTTCACTGTGTTGTAAGCCTTCTCACCGGCCAGCCAGGGGCCTGGCCTGCTCACACACCCTCCCCAAAGCAACATACCCAGCCCGGTGATTGTGTTTATGGCTGCTGGCAAAGATGCCGTCCCTGGGCAATGTTAAAACCCATGCTCACCCTCATATCCAGTGTGGAGACTCTGCCACCCCTCTGTGACCCTCTGGCCGGCAATGACACAGCTCTGTTCCCAGGCAATGTCACAGTGTGCACCACATTGGGGTCAGGGATGACTTGATATAAAGTGATCTAGGCAACAGCATCCAAATTAAATGTGTTTTTTTGTTCCTCTTTCTGTTTTTCTGTGTGCTTATGTTGTGGAGAAATGAGATTGCTTTGGTGTGACAGTGCTCTTGTGAGGAAGGCCCTCTTTCACCTCTCCTTTTGTGTGAGGTCACCCCTGTGATGCAGTCTCTATGGAAACAAGCCTCTCCCAATAGGGGTGAATGTACTCAAAGAAAATTTCATTACTAGGTGTTTGTTAAAAATGCTCCAGTGCCCACATGTCCCGTTCGTTTGAAATCACCCACTACCCTTTATTTTCTCTTAGGTGAACATGAGCATGGGTGACGACGAAGAGGAAGACGAGAAGGTATTTTATCTTGTCTCATTCTAACATCTTAAGGGATAATATGTTTTGGTAGCGAGTTATCGCTTCTCAGTTGTCACTATAAATAGGAATCTATATTTCCCATTTACCATGAACACTGTATATGATAGTAATTAAGCATATATATATATATAAATATATAAAGTCAATATTTCATATTCACACCTAATAGCAATTTTTTTCCTCTAAATAATTAAAGTTAAATCAGTCATATAACAATGTCTGCATTGCTTCCAGTTAGTATAAATTCCCGGTTCAGAAATAGCTTTGAGAACAATTATACCACAGAGCCATACAGGTTCTAGTAGGTGTTTTTAAATTGCAATGACAGCTATTTCTCAGAGGCTCTTTTTTTAACTAAGAATAGAAATATTTTCATGCATCCCAAATGAGAACAACATCTATGAAACAGCATGTAGCTCTTTATTCTGCTCCTCTGGGTATTCAGTGTCACTCTACGAATGTACTCTGCTGAGATACTGCGGACCTTTGAAAATCTATAAATCAAATTTAAACCGCACTGTCAATTAGATTTTTCACAGCTGTTGGGGGTTAAAATGAGTAGATTTATTTCCTGCCATAATTTTCTAAATCTGATGGTTATAATGAGAATGACCTTCTACCACCAGAACAAATGACCAAAGTACAATAACAAAGTGGTAAACTTATACTTTGCCCCAAAGGTTATCAGCTATTTTCACTTGTTCTTTTATAAGGAATCATAATGTTTATTAATATATCTCTCTAGTGTATCTTGAAAAAACAAAACAACAGGAAATCTTTAAGTAGCCTGAAAATTATACTTCCCCACAGCACATAATATTCAATTACACTCATCCCACTGTTTTCTGTAAAGAAGGAAGAGTTAACAGGGATGTGTATTATTGCTTTATGGCAATGAAGTGTGGAGCTAACGCAAAGCCTCCAAGCAATGACCCTTGCACTGCGTGTCTAGGCCCAGGATTCATATCCATAATGCGCTCAATATATTCTGTTGTGATGACCTTGGGCTACGAAAAAAGCCAGATTCTTTTAAAAACACAGGCACATCCAGCAAATCCTGTCTGAAAGGACGGGCTAATTCACAGATGAAACTCACATGATATGTCTGCACACACAAAAGTGGAAAGCAGCACTTGCTTTCATTGCTGGCAAACTGGTGCTTAAACCAACAGCCGTGATACAGAAAATTCAGTGTATTTATGAATATTTAATCAGGTAGGATAATGTTTATACACTGGATTTAATAACATCGCCACATAGAATGGTTATTACATTTGTCATTACCTTGAAACCTCAATGTAAAATAGAACAAAGTTTACTTTTTGTAGTGTAGGAAATGGCAGTGTCTTTAGAAAGATTTAAGAGTCTCTCAATATGTTGTGCCTGTATCTGAACTCAGCCTTCGCCTCTTGAAAGTATTTTGAAAGGTTTTCCATGAGCTTCCCTAAGCCCTTTCACACTCAGAGGAAATGAAATATCTCCTTTCATTTACTAATTAAGCAGTCACCCATATTTGTTTTAAGCTGTCAGCTTTAATTTAAAGTGGCTTATTTGAAAGTCTTGTTATGGTTTTGCTGTCACTTGAATGTGATATCGTGCAGGCAGATCAAGCAGTGTAGCTTTACACCTCCTATCAAAGTCTTCTTTAAAAATATTTGGGGTTAAAGAGTGATCAGTGTTAAATTTGATGACTTCAAACACTTTGCTTTTTTTCCCCCTGTAACATGTGAATAAAGGCTTTTCCCTCTGAGAAGGTTATGATTACCACTCAAATATGTTTTTATCCCCTTTTTTTCCCCCTTGAGGAAGGAAATATTTAAACCTCAGACAGAGCAGCAAGAATGTGAAGGCATGATGTTAAAGAGAGACGAAAGGCAAGGCAGTGTTACAGCAGGATAATACAGAACAGATTCTCTGCCTGTGAACAAATCTGTCCTCAGGGAAAGAGACAGCTTACAAATTATGTGTGGGCAAAGTGACTTCCTTTTGGCCTTAGGTATCAATTGTGCAGATAGACAATATTTAATCATAACATAAAGAAACAGAGAGGCAAAACAAGTCCATAGATCTCCAACAGAAATGAACAGTGAAGATGAAACAGCCTTTTCATTGCCCCCCGGCTGGCAGTGCTGGTCTGGGGTTGACTTGCTCCCAGAGCCTAGCCCAGGGGAATTTGGGGGGAGGGTGCGAGACTGGGCTGGGGGGTTGCACCATCTCACCGCCGGGTCTCCTTGAACAAACCAGCCAGACAGACTGCCCATGTCGTGATCTGTGGCGTGCATGGACCCACCAACACATTAAAGCCTCTGAGAGCTTTCCTGTGTTTTATCCCGGCAAATTGTCTGTTAGCTTATTTTAGCTCCATGTGCGATAATTTGCCAGCAACACAGGTGTTTTTCATTTAGATGCAATTCTTATCTTTGTCAAAAAAAAAAGGCACTGGAAAAAAAATCTGTCTGAGAATTCAAATTTGGCACCGTTTATTCTAATTAAAATGATGCTAAATGAGCTTTTTCCAGTCTTTGATAACACCCCACATGTCTGTGAGAGTATGTTTACCTTTGTGCAGGAGATCAAATTGGTTCTCCATTACTGCACCTTAAAAGGAAGCTTTTACAATTTTATCTGAAATGAGAATATGATTTCACACAGGTTTTCTAATCAGGAGACATTTAGGATTCATTTAGTCCAACCCCAGTTTACCCATCCTTTTCCATTTCAGACGGAGATCTTTTATTTATTTCTGTTTTCTCGGCATTCATGGACATGCTGAAAAGAGAAATGAACAAAGATAAAGAATATCATCAAATAATTAATCTACGAAGGAGATTTCAGTGTTAAGGAGATGGAGGATTTCAAAAATCTTAAAGCACATGAATAATGGTAATCATGAGAGCTCTGCCTCTTGATGCATACTCAAGAGCACTGTACATCTTTTTGACTGGTTTTCTTTTAGAAATGAAAGCCAATATGGTTTCCTCCTTCATATCCTGCTGAAGCTGCATTTCTGACAGAAAATACCTTGCATATGAATTCACTGCACTTAAATAATGCCTCATATCTCTTATTAGGTTTAAATTTCCAAATCATGTAACTGGGTTGTTTAAACAATTTTTTAAAAGAATATGAAAAGCGAGCCTGACTGATGAGGCTCAATATCAAGTGAGCTATCATTTCCCAATGCATTACTCTCAGGGTCCATCAGGAGCTCACTGATAGGGATTATAATGGCTTTAAGGAGACAGTATTAGTGTTCACCGCTTTTAAAATAAACTAAAGACGATGAGCTCAATTAACACCTGATGTGGAGTAAAGGATACACCTAAAAGTTTGCTAGGCCCCTCCAGTGCAGTGCAGAGGAATTATATGATGCATAAACACAGATAGTCCCCTTTCCCCAAGATGAGACCATGAGATGTTAATCTGAAAGGAAGCATATTTGTGATAGTTTCTCCTTTTTTGGACAGCGCTGAGCCTCCAGTGTCTGTCCAGATCCTAGCCCAGTGGGGGAGGCTCTGCTAGTGTGGGAATTGCTCTCTTCCTGTGCCTTTCGTGGAGAAGAGTGAGCCTGACAGTGGGGAGTCTCTGTGTGCTGGCAGACAGTGTGTTCCCAGGGGCTGCCTCATGAAGCTCTGATAAAGGCATTCTGTCTGGACCCTGTCAATGCACACAGGCTGCTGCCGCGGCTGACTTCTAACATAAACATATAGACATCCTCAAGCCTCCTGTTAGGGTCCATCAGAGCGTCCTCCCCCAACACTCTCATCCCCCTTCTCCCTCTCACTCTTCCTCTCCCGCCCTCTGTCATCATTCCTGTCATTAGTTGCTCCTTTTGATGTGAGGCTTCTCAGCCCTCTTTAGCTTGTGTTACTTGTGTTATCTCCAGTCGCTCCTCTGCCTCTGGAAGGCTTTACGCTCGTTGTTATTTCCAGCCTTGGTGTGATCTCATTTATTTTATTTTAAGACAAACCCTACAACTCTCCTCATATGCTGACTTATTGCTTTGTCAGACTCAGTCATAATTATGTCAGAGCATTTAAAGCAAATAATACTTTACGTGCAGTGGTAGCTGTGGGAAGAATGATACAAGTGAAAGAGCAAAAATCCAGTTGGTGCTCTAAGCAGGGTGAAGTGTTTTTCTCATGCAGAGAAAGTGTTAGGATAGGTTAGCAAGCTTGGCCTGACAGATTTGTAAAAACATGTTCAAACTTGTTCTGTTCAAGCTGCTGGAATGGAATCTTTCCGAAGCTGTGAGGCCCCTGCACTTCTCGTCTAGGTCGTCTAGTCTGCCTGATTGCGGCTGGCCATTTTGTGTACTTTTCATCTACCAGAGAGTCTTGATTGTGCTGCACTTGTGCAACAGCTCTATTGTATGTGGCGGACAAAAGCTGAAATCTCTCAGCCATCCACATAACAGCTTCAGAGCATTGAGTCTGTCTCATCTTCAAAAGCATAGTCTGAAGATGTACAGTGTTTGCTCATTATGGGCCATTCAATAGATAAATCACACATAATAGCACAGCAGAGATAAACTGGTCTTTGTCTACTCTGCCCAACAATTGACATACAGTGTACCTCATCAGTGTCTGTGCGTGTTTTTTTTTTGTTTTTTTGGTTTCTTTTTTAGGAATCTGGTAAAAAGGGTTTGATGGATAAGATACATATGGTGCAGGAAATAGTGCTGGTTGTCCAGAACGTTTTGGAGGAAATCGCAAACATCGGAGAGCGAATCAAGAAGTAATTTGTTTATTTTATATTTCATATTTATTTTATATTTGTCATACAAAGCATCTTTTTTTAAAATTTATTTTATTTTTAATGGACATCACATTAATCTGACGTAATTATTCTTTTATAGTATCTTCAACTGGTCTGTTCCATTCTTGTCATGCCTGGCCTGCTTGGTGCTGTTTGTGGCAACAGTGCTGCTTTATTTGATTCCACTTCGATATATTGTGCTGATTTGGGGTAAGTTCTACATCTATGAAAAATCAAAGTAAAAAAATAAAAATAATTCTCTGTAAATAAAAAAAATATGCATAACAAAAGTTAATTTTACGAATACTAAACCTAACAATCTCCAATGATCTGTTTCTTGATAGATCCTTCAGATCCTACAACCAAAATATTCAAACAAATTGTATGAAAATCAGTGCTCATACCACTGTTGCAAAACACAGGTCTTACTCAGTCTTCCTAACTGGAAATCCATGATTTAATGAAGTACAGTAATGTAAGAACTTTGCCATCCCAACACCTCTGCAGATGCACAGAGATCAGACAGCTGCAGAGGTTTGCTCTGCTCAGTGTGGGCTGATGTAGCAGAGCCCAGCAGAGGCGAGGCCTAGGGTTTGTGTGAAAACAAAGCAGAGGTAGAGTAGCAAGCTGTATATAATACATGATGTCCTTGGGCAGTCTGTAGGCTCCTGGTCTAGCCTCTCATTATCTGCTGTAGTCATACAGAATAGACAGTCATCTCAGTGGTCAGGGAGATATGCTGCCCTTAACAGGCTCTCCTCCTCCAGCTGTAAGCCCACAACCACTGTACTTCCACACTGCCTTCAACACAATCAATACCAAAAACCCATCATATCAAACAAAAAACACACAGTCTGAGACACTCCTCTGCCTCCCCAGTTAACCCCCATCTCTGTGGTTGCAAGGCAAGCCTTTCAAGTTGCTTGCACATATTTAAGTCCTTAGGTTCTTTGTCTGCATGTTGAGGTACACGCAGTACCAAGCTGTGAATATAATGGTCCCATTACAAGACCCCAGAGATATTTTTTTTTCTCTGTGGTATGCAGCCATGTGCTAAGTAAATATAGATGTGCTAGAAATGATCAGATTGAGGCAAACAAATGCAAGGAAAAGTTGTCATAAATGTGTGCCTGTTGTTCAAAGCACAGTTATCATCATTCAACTCCTATAATTAATTAAGTATGGCATCATCCATGGTTGTCTCCATTGTATTGATCTGACTTGAATTCAGTTTGATTGAAAGGGATCAATTGAAACAGTGTCATGTAATGCAGTTACTGATTGACTGCTGGAAATTCTATTATGTACACAAATAGGGTTACACAACTTTTGTCATTATTTTTTGCATCGTAAAACTGTGTAAAAATATGCTGGTTGGTGTGACACCTTTATTTATTAATGTGTTCTTGTTTTCACAGGGGTTAACAAATTTACCAAGAAGCTGCGCAACCCATATACTATTGACAATAATGAAATACTGGATTTCCTCAAGAGGGTGCCTTCTGATGTTCAAAAGGTAAGGGTCCAATTTTACATACAGATAGGGAGGAATTCCCTGAAGATGTCTGCATTATTTGCTGTACCAGAATTCCCAAGTGTTGCAGAAATATATCCTCTGGCTTTGTTTGATTATTAATGGACTCTCGCCTTTAAAGCAGCCCTGGCCCAATTATTCCTCAGTGCAGCTCCGTGTAGTAGCCGTAGTGCCAGAGTGAGGAGATGCTCAGATCTGTCCTCAGCCATATTGCGGCAGCCTTGTCCGTTATTAGCAATTTTGTCTGTCTGATTGAAGCACTGTGACATTAAAGCTGCTGATTGGCCGAGGGCCGGCAGAGGGCTCCTGACGTCGCTGGCTGTTGTGTCAGCGCGGAAACTCTGATGTGGCCTCAGTCACTTCAGGGTGGTAGAGTCAATTAATGTAGTCATGAGCCCCGGTCGTCTTGCTGGGTGCCATATGTGATTACATATTAGCCATGGCTGATATGTCATTTGCATTTAACATCACAGAGCTGAGGAGAGCTGTCAGGGTGTTGTAAGTGGTGCTGGGTGCTCGTCGTTCTCTGACTGAGAATTTTGCTCAGGCCAGGAAATGAAGTGCCACACAGCGCCTTCATCTCCCAGGTAGCTCGCCAGACGGAATTCAGCGAGAAATCCTGACAGTCTGGATCTGGAAAGACACTCTCACCCCAGTCTGTTTCTCTGCTGCACCCTTGATGTCCTCCTGCAGCAAGCCGTTCCTGACTTCTCTGTGATGTTGGAGGGAGCCTGTGTTGTTTGAGATTTGGCTGACTGAGTTGGCAAAACAAGGTGGTGAATGCATTTTTGATTCGAAAATCCTTTGTATGTCTTCTTCCCCAATGGGATACAATGTTTGAGCTTTGAAAATGACTCACTTTCAAATCTCATGGAAACAATACTTTTTAGCCTGGTTTAAAGAGAAACTACATCTTGAAAATAGCACCAGTCATAAAAAAAACAAAACACCCTTAAGATTCATCATAGGCACGTTTCATAATGTACTGTGAAAAAACTAACCTTAACATCATATACACAGGAGACCCAAAACAATAGACCACACATTTTGTTTTTGTTGACTTAGAACTTCAATCCTTAGATAGGTGTGGACACAAAAACACCACAAAGACTGAAAATTGACTCCTGTCTTTCTTGCAAATGTGACTTGGCAATTAGTGCCTGTGCACATCTACAAAGTCTGCCTCAAACGGGGACTTCTGACAACACTGTGTCTGTCCCGAAATAAGAAGCATCTGTCAGTTCTGAGGACAGTTTCATGTTCTGATGCAGGAGGCAGTCACTTTGTTCCCACATTCCATCTCCCATTCTAATAATGGAGAGCAGCTAATTAGCATAGAGTTCTTACCTTTATTCAACAGATTCATCGTATTGTTTGAGCTCAGCAAGCGTGCTTCAAAAGCAAGTTTTCAAATTCCAGCTCTTTTCCTTTTTCTGTTTACCCTATGATCAGTCCACTCTTTGGATTATGGTGGCAGTTTTGAAAAGAAAAAAAAAAATACGGACAATTGAAACAATTTTTTTTTTTTTATGTCAAAGAGAACATAAGAGAGCATGAACAAAATTCTACACATAAATCCTATCTTGAGCTTAATATGTAACCAACAGAAAAAAAAACCAGGGTTGAAAGTTCAAATGTCACATTTTCAGGTCTCGTTTTACACTGAAGAAATCAAAGTCACACCAAAGGTCCGTAGAACTGTGAAGAAAGTTACACATCAACCCATGTTTGGTTACTTAAACAACACTTGCTTTGTACTATTCTAAGGCTTTAACAAAGTTTTCTTTAGGGGACATAACTTACAGTGAGTGATTATGCAGTTGCAACTCCCTCACTGGCCTGGCAGGTCATCTCAACAGTTGATGTCTGTTTCTAATAATGTGATTGTGGTGCAGAATGAGGGGGGCGTACACTGGTATGGAACCCTTGACTGTTCAAATCCTTCCTCCCTGTGATTAATCCCCTCTGCTCCTGTGTTTAAAAAATGATTCATTACAGGCGAGCCCGCCTCGCTTTCCCCTGCACCAGCTCTCCTCAGGGGAGCCATTACCGTGCGCTCCACTGAGCTCGGATTACCTGCCTCTGACCAAACTCCTGTTTGTTTTTACAGGTGCAGTACAGCGCTCTGAGAGCGCCCACCAGCCAGAGCCAGCCGCGGAAGAAAAGGTAAGCTCCGCTGACACTCTAGATGAGAGGCTGGTCTCCTTATGAATACGGAATGACGCCGTCCACCTGACAACAATGCTCCAGTGCCAGCAGAGCCCATGACCCTGTGCACCCCACCGCACCACCCTAACTCTGCCCCCTGCTGCTGAGGGGCAGCCAGCCGCTCTCTGGCTTGTGTGTTTGCCACCCCCCTGACAGAGGCTGTGAACTGCAGCAGCTAGGAGGGCAGCACATGGCGCTGTCAATCACAAGCCTGGAGGTAAAGAAAAGAGCGCTGCAAGGCTTACCCTTCATCTTTGGATATAATTTAGAAAAGGAATGAAAAGCGTCAGGTTATACTTACCTTAGACCTCCACTGTTATGCTTTGTTTTTGCCTAAAGTTAAGTTAATACAAGCTCAAGTATCAGTGTGTTAATGTAATTAAAGTCTAAAAGGTTATATACATCCCAATCCTGTTTTATACTGTTTGAAATAATGTTTTATCGCAGATTTGATATATTACAGCACAGTTCTAAAATGTACCATTCTTTTTGTGGTAAGAATTTATTACATAAAACATAATTTTATCAGCTTCCTTAATTTTATCTCATCAGCAAATATATATTTATATGTATGTTTATTTTTTTCTAGCTGACTTTATTTTTTTAAGTAAAGGTTCTATGTTGCTGTAAGCTTGACTGATTAATTTGAGAGGTTTATTTCTACTCAGTAGTGTGTGTGTGCATCCTCAAATGGAGAATTTGTGAAAATCCTGAATAAAGAATCTTGATCAGTATGAGCTCTTGTTTTTGCCCGTGTTTTTTCAATAACTGCACTCTAGTGAGGATGGATTACACCACTTCTTTACTTGAATACACAGTAAACACATCTGATTACACAACACAGCCATTGGAAAAGAGCTCACACACCGGCCACCGCTGCGCCTTGGTTACCGAGCTCACATCAAAGCTGTGTGGCTCCAGTGTGCTTCCTAATGCATTGCTTTGTTGCTGTCTCACAATAACAGGGTCCAGATGAGAGAGAAAGAGCTCATCTCACAGAGAGTGCTCTCTCCATCCTCAGCACTTAGTGCTTTACATTTCCACTAAAATCACCTGGCCTATCTAATGGTTACACACACACACACTGGTTTTCCCATCTGTCTCCCCACAATAGTTTTTTTCCGGGTAGAGGGATGTTGTATATCCCCCATCAATTCATCACCTACATTTATTTTACATGCAAAAATAAGAAATTATTTGCATCTTTTGCCATATCTGTGAATGTTCTCATTCATCCAGGTCATAGTTATTCTAGGCAAATAAATCGAAGTCAACTGGACATATTACTGAGTCCAGTTGACTTCGATTTATTTGCCTAGAATCTTTTGCCATTTTAATTTTTGACCAAATGTGACCGATTTCATCCAAAAACTGTACCATTTATATGAACTGATTCAATATATGAGGCAGCCTAATAAGAGGCAGTTAAAGGCAGAAAGCAGGTGAAGGAGAAAACTCGTTGTTTGCACATTTACCTGCTTTCTGTCTTCCTCATAGCAGACAAATGGCAAGTTCTTCTTTTGTAACATATATAGTTCAAACTGAAGTTGGGTTGAACTGAGGCTTAGACCCCACCAATGAGAGTTTGTTCTAACTGATTGAGGGACTGAGCATCACGGCCGGGTGCCCCCCTCCTCAGCAGTAGCACGCTGGTGAAAGAGCATCCATCTGTGCTTTGTGAAGAGTTTGATTGGCTCAGGGGGACCTGGTGGAGCCCCGGGCTATCTCTTTTGACAGGCTGATAGAGACATCACTGGGCTCTCCCAGGAGCTGCCACCAGGGGTCCATTTCAAAGTGAGAGGGTGTGGAGGTGACCCTGAGCTTCTGACGAGCTAAATCCCACACACTGGCTGAAACCCTCCTACATTCTTGGCTCCACTGGGGCTGGAGAGATGGAGAGGAGGGGGCCGGTGATGGCTGTGCTGGGAGGAGGACAGAGTTGGGGAGGAAAGGGTGGAGGGTACAAGCAGATCACTGGCAAGACCCAAGAGGTGAAACCAATTAAGCAATTCTCCCAGGGTACTTTCAATTTCCATTTCACCAAACAACAAAACGGGACAGGACAGGACAGCCAAAGCCCAAATATTAAGTTGTAAAAAAATAACTTTTATGAAGAGCAATTTCTCAGTTGTAATATTGTGTCATTGATAGAGATATTATTAAGGCAAATGCCGCCAGTGACACAACCAGAGGGGATATGGGAATATGTGTGCATGCCTCCAAACTGTCACGTCTTTGTCACATCTCTGTGGTGCTGAGGTTGTGGACTGGGATGTTCCTGTAACATCCGTAGTCAGCGGATCATACAGACGAGTCTGACAAGGTTGCAACAATTGTTGATTTGGGTCTGAATGCACCGATGCACACTTATGCCACCTTCTCATACAAACGTACCGTGCATGCACACACAAGCACACACAAACCTCTTCTTCAAAGAGGCGTAATCATTTTTAAGGAATTATTTATCAATGCATTTTCTCCTGGGAGGGCTATGAATCTCAGCAGAGGAAGTCACTGTGCAGTATGGTCCCTGAATGTAGTGGGGGAAAATCCCTGGATGTTTTACAAGCTGGCTAATGAACATTTGAGGCACACAGCAGTTAACATTGTCTGATCACATTTTTTTTCTCCAGTAGTTGTTGTTGTTGTGCATGGTGTGGCAGTGATGTCTTCATCAGGCTGTCAAAAAGGAAGTGCCTGCAGCTGTGGCGGATCCCCCCAGAGCCTGTCACACTCCTTGTTTCCATGGCAGTCCTTCAGGCAGCACCACAGGCAGGCTGTGTGCAAGGACCCATACAACCTGTTTTTTCAGCAGCCGCTCCTCTGATGTTCAGCCCCGGAGCGGGCGTCAAACTACCAAGTGCAGAGACAGAGAACACTGCACCCTTTACCTCTGTCGCAGTTCTGCACTGCTTTACAAGAGATGCATAGCAAAAAGAAAAGAAAAAAAAAATCTCCTCATTTGAATAAGCCACTATTCTCAGCTCCTCCTTAGTAATTGTTACATGTGCAATGCCGTTAAGGTTCTCTGACCTCCTCTCAGGGAGACATAATGCGCACAGTAGGACAAAGTAAGAAATGCACGACTCATAGCCGACTTACATGTGTTAAAGCTCTTATGCACATGTTATTTGGTCTGCTTGTACCACCTGAGAAGCAGGTCGTGGAGATCAGTGGCTGCGCTCCAAGTTCCAACTGGCCTAAATTAAAGGTGCAGAGGTTACGGTCTGCCTCCAGACAGAACTCTGACACCAATAAAGAGCAGAATTTGCCGGGCATCAACACAGTGGAAACACAATCTAAATGACAGAACAGACTGAATTTGCTACAGTTAACCCACTGCTTCGCCTATATGAGCATATGCACCTGAGGTGGCTGCATGTGGTGCCTTTAAAATAATGCTGTGGCCTGCTTTTGTTGTTTATTTTACGTCGTAGCTAACCAGACAGCACATTGCTTTGGTCTCTCCCAATGACAGAAGATATAAATCACGGTAACCAGGATTGATGTTGACTCTGGGAATAGGGGTGGGAATATGACTGGGATAACAACGGAGAGAAAAATGGTCGCTAATAGCAGCAGTTTTCAGTAGCTCCAGTTTACTAATAATTCATTCTATGGCCCACAGTACACACTGGTGTTAAGACATGGCAAAAGCCATAATTCTTTAAAGCATCAAGTATAGAAGATGGCCTTTAAGAGCTGAAATTAAATCATTGGCCTTTAAAAGCATCTCTCTGAGGGGCAAGCTGCATTAATAAATTCAACTGATTCTGCTTTAATATTATTCAGAGTGCATTAAAATGAAGACAACAGCTGGGATCGTGCCCAGTCTCGGGAGTATTGCTTGGGCCAATGAGGGCCGGCAAGATGCAAAACATGTCTGAGCACAACCCCACATTGTGGATGAGGAGGGGGGACACAAGGTCTAAGTGTTACAGGTGCAGGCCTGACAGTTGCTGTTCCCGGATCAGAGGTTGTTGGGTATTGACACTGGCCACGGGACAGCTACTGCCTGCCTCAAAAACAATGTCACATGGGAACAGACACCGGCCACCCAGCCAATCAGAGCTACAAGGAGCCTCAAAGTATCAAATGTTTTCATAGCCGCTAAGTGGAATCGTTACAGGCTTCCTTTGTTATTCTGAAAAATGGAAAAACTGTAGGAGAAAAAAGGAGAAGAAATAAAGTGTTAAGCTTTCTAACATTTGGTGTTACATCAGTGCTCTATAGTTAGCACGAGCACATGCGTCAGGAAACAATACAAAGAATAATTGAACTGCATATTTCATTCTAATTAACACTGATATAATGCAATGTGACTCTCAGCCTCCTGAGGAAAGAGCACCATATTTTGTTTGATGAATCTGCTGAAGCCACAGCTAGTCTTGCCACTAACCCCCCCGGGAATCAGGTATCATTAGAGATATGAACAGATCTGCTTTTTGTCTCAGCGAAAGAAGGCGAAAACACATTTCCTCAGTGCTGGCACATGGGTGAATGTGAGAGTGTTCAATATTAATAGCCTTTCATCAAGGACACAATTAGGACACCTCTATTTGACACATTCCATAGGTTCTGAATGAATATGGATATGTGGTCCCAAGAAGGGAGCCACTGGCTGAATAACAAAGTAAAATCTCCAGCAAACCCAGTAGAATGAAGAATGCACAACATGACAATCAGGGAGCTGATGTATTTTGATTTAATGTGAATTTAAAACAAGCAAGAGGCTCTGAGTGTATTATTATTAGCACGTTTTATTATTCACACCCAAGGGCAAGTTGTATATTTATCCATATTAGCATACATGCCACTATACAAATACGCAAGTGTAGCGCACATATTAAAGATGCCATTACTTTCACGTGGTACACTTGAAGCAGCGCTCCTCTTACTTGGGGAAACACATACGCGCTACTTGTGTGTTTTGGTATTTCTGGTCCTTTCAAGAGAATTTAAAAAACGATTAAACCCTACACCACTGGTCATGGCTCAGCCAGAGGTTCACACGGAGCCGATTTGATTAGTGAGTGCAGTTCAGGATATGTAATTTTCTACACCAGAGGCTTGTGGTGCTGACTGCAAAGCTAAGGTGTGAAGAGGGCTGCGGTGAAGTGAGGAGACTAATCGCATGTGTATCACCCCTGAGCACTGTCTCCTCCAAGCTCTGCCACATTATGACACCAGAGAGTCATGTAGCACGCGAGCGCAGTTAGGCCCATTAACCAGAGCGGCTAATTATCGGCTCCTACAAGGTCTTCAAGCTCTCAGGCATCGCATGCTCTCATTTCTGATTAAAAACAGAAATGCATGCAGGAAAAAAAAAGAGGATCAATTACGGCGAGGCAGAACAGATAACAGCCCCGTACCACAGTAATTAGGCTGGGTGTTTCATCGGAACCGCTTGCTCTGTGATGAAGGTTTAAAGAGTCCAGTGGCAGAAACACCGCAACTGTGTTTGTTTTATTTATGATGCTGCAGTGTCACCCACCGGGGCCCAATTAGCCTGCGACTGATGCCTTGGAAAGCATCTCTCTGCTCCTCTTTGACAGAAAATGAAAGCCCCACTTGCCTATGTCCTTTTTAGTGACCTGTGGGCTTCAAGCTGGTAAGGGCAGACTGGCCAGCAACAATGACTTGAACGTGCCACCACAACCTCCTTTCTTCTTTCAGGCCATGTACCAATATATTTCATTCAGTTAAACTGTGTCAACAGGGGACGTCGTGAGAATAACGTGCCAGTTTTGGAAGCATTAAGGCTGCAGATTCACTCCCAGACTTCCACTTTCCTCCGCTGATTTGACGGTGATAGTCTGTAATGTGAGTAACAGCCTTCACAGCGTTCCTTACCTTCATGAGGGGGAGCCGCCATGAGGAACGAGCCTGATTGTAATGTTGGCTTGAGCTCCTACAGCAGCTTCAAAACCGCTGTCAAAGTAATTTTCTTAATTGACTGTGATGTGAGCTGATTAAAATAATATTTAGCAATTTACATCATATCATCCAGCCTGGTTTTAAATTGGCTTTCATGGATGTAATGCATATGTTTTACGACAAGAGAAAGATATAAAACAGTGAATGCTCCAGACAAGCTTTTGTATGGGATGATAGCTACCCTTCTTTTTTTTTTTTTTTTGAAAGGAGGCGCTCATTTTAGCGAGCAGCCTCTCTCTCAGTCTTAACAACAACAGCCACCATTTGTAAAACTACTGTAATAGCAGTCCTTCACACCTTTCTCTTTTCTCCATTAGACCTACACAGCGCTTCATGTAATCCTTGATTTTCTACACTCACACACTCACAGGCGCACAAACACAGACAGACATAGTTTCAATAGGCAAATAAAAAAAAAAGAATGTCTATGGTCCTTTAAGCAAGCAGCAAGAGACCAATTAGCAAGTATCTCTATTCAATTTCTCCATATCTCTACTTAGTGAGTGTGAGGGAGAGAGAGAGGTCTGGGAGGAGGAGTTTGAGCGGCACAGACAGGAAGAGAGAAAACAAAGCCATCATCTCCCAGTGCTTGCCCTCCTCTCCCCTCTCTTCTGCAGCTCCAATTACTGGCTTCTCTCCCTGCCATCAGTATGCAGCAGGGCCGCTCCTCTCCTCCACTCGCCCCAGGCCATTGAATACGTTACCTCCGCTATGGGGCTTGGGGCTCAGGGGCACTGCGCCCCCTAACCCCCTGGATAATTTGGGATTCCTGCTCCTGCCTTGGAGAGCTGAAAACAAATAAAACAGCCGGATAAATAAAGAAATAAGGTTGCCTCACAAATATCCAGACTTCTACTGATTTATTGATTTGTTCATTCCATTACTTATTATTTGTAAATCATTACTGATCCGCTGCCACCCACACACCTCCGTCTTAAATCTGTGTGAGAAAATGAGACTCTTCACTCAGGCTGAAGTTTGAAGCATCTGAGGTAGATGACGTGTTGTTTTTGAAAAGTTTATTTCCTCCTTTATTCTAAAATATTCTATGGAGCAACATTGTGAACAATTGTCTCGATTGTTTGACTGTTGTTCTATGCAAACATCATATTTTCCTTTCAAAGTTCTCTCATCATGTTCGTATAACATGCAAACATTTTCTAACCTTGTGACATTCAAATTCAACTGTTTTTAGGTTTTGTACGAACACCATTGTGAAATGAGAATAGCAGTTTCACTCTTATGCACCTCAAAATCTGCACAATGCACTCGAGGCAAGTCCATAAAGCCAGTGGAGCTACAACGCCTTTGGCTTAGATTTCTTTTCCATCTCCCGGTCTTTGTCCAGGGTTTAAGGTTTAAGATAGCACACAGCTACAGAACAGCAGCTCTTTTTAAAGCACTAACAGTAACATGTGTTTCAGAGTCCCTTTTGAACAAAGAACAAAAATTATTCACGGAAACTTGTCGAACTATACAAGCCCCATAATCTAGTCCCCAAGATCACTACTTGCATCAGTATGAGGATACTTAAGGGGAGTAAATGTTGTGATAATGCATGCGTTCATAGGGTGAGGTGAATAACGAATCAGGCCCCCACAATACATCCAAAATTCTGAAAAAAATTCTCTGTCCCCCCTGAGTCTTTAATGTTGACAAACACCTACACGGCGGTTCTCATGCAGCGGTCTGCGCTCACAGCTGCTCTTCCCACTCGCCTGCAAGCAGATGCTGCTCTTGCTTTGCTCTTTTGGGCAGAGCTTCATGACTGAGTGAATTGTTTTTTTGTGGTTTTTTTTTTTCGAAGATGGGGAGACAACAACGAGAGGCAAAGAAATGGGGTGGAAATGGTGGCGTGAAAAGGGAGC
>JAQNCA010000028.1:13338447-13357514 GCA_029783725.1 Acanthurus tractus
TCCCACTCGCCTGCAAGCAGATGCTGCTCTTGCTTTGCTCTTTTGGGCAGAGCTTCATGACTGAGTGAATTGTTTTTGTTGTTTTTTTGTGGTTTTTTTTTTTTCGAAGATGGGGAGACAACAACGAGAGGCAAAGAAATGGGGTGGAAATGGTGGCGTGAAAAGGGAGCTCTTCCACTTCATTGTACAGCTCGAGGAGGTAACTGAGAGCAGAACCCCGTGGTTAGCCGTCCAAGCCGGAATCGGCCCCCCAGACCCACTCCTCCGTCCTCAGAGCGACGTGAATGCCTGTTTAATATGCTTCTGTTTCTCCAAAAAACAGTTGGTGTAAATGATTACTAGATTACTTAATGTAGCGCTGAATCAATGCTCAAACATGTCTATCCCTGCTACACGGAGCAGGCGTGCTGGGGGGAGCAGAGTGAGACAGTGAGCATGATAGAGCCAAGGGGGAAATTATGAGACTATTAAGGAGACACTGTTGCTCCTCTTGGCTTCTCACAGGATTTTGTCAGTGAATGTATCTTGGTTTTAGTAGTTTGGCAGCAAACTGGTCAGGCACTGTTAAATCTGCTGGCTGCGTGATTTTATATTGTGATATTGTCAAATAATGTGTTCACAAATTCGACCGTGATGTAATGTTAGGTGTGGTAATCCACTTACAATTATTAAGAGGCCCCCCTGTTTTTTTTCTTCTTTTTCTTCCATCGCATCGTGCCAGCAGATTCCCCAGTTTCGACTTCAAGGCTTGTTGGCTGTAATGAAGTGCTGCCCTTTAATAGTCCATATGCAGAGAAGTCTACTTTTGAAACAAACCACATACAAGGTGGAATTTGACAAGCTCATAAAGTATCATCTGCTCAAATGCCTTATGACATCGTAAGATTAATGACGGTCCATTCAGTGCTAAGCAGCAGAGGTAGAAGAGGCACCTGCTCCTCAAAGGCCAGCTCTAATCATTCTCATCTGGACTCCCCGCTGACATACCAACCTGCTGTTCCTTAGGAAAGGAGATCTGCCTCCCAGATCCTCAAACACTTTTCTGGGCCCGCCGTATTACTTTACTAATTCAGCCCAGATGTGACGTCCCCACTCTGCCATCCTGTTTTTTTTTTTTTTTTTTTTTCCCCTCGCTCTGCTTCATCTCATTCCCACCTGCTAGCTGACCTGGGGACCCAAAGCCCAGACTCTCATTTGGTTTGCCTCTCTCAAAGTAAAGTCCTGTTCTTTAGATTGCAGCAATCTTTTTTTTTTTTTTTTTTCCAGCTCAGCCTGGAGGGTCCGTAGTAAAGTCTGTACACTTTAGAGAGTAATGGAATCTTCCTACTGTCACATCCTTGCTTGTTTTTCTTGTCCAAATAAGATTCTCCTTGTTCATCACAGACCGGCTAGTCTTTCTTGTAGATAGCCAGCTTAGTCTCTTCAAATAAATTGTTGCTATTTTACGTTTTTCTGCAGACAACGGATGGTAAATTTGTATATTTGGTAAGTAGAACAACACTTACACAAGATGGTTCAGCATGACGGAGTTCACATGACATCTGCATGTGCTGAATTTCTCATCTAGATGAGGAAGGGGTGGTGGTGTTGAGAGCCATGCGAGACAGCTGCCAAGCATCAGACCACAGATTGAGACCACCCTTTGCTCTCTGTGTCCACTGAGAAACACTGGGTTGATTCAGTGACCGTTGGGACATTTCAGCCTTGTTTGTTGTGTCAAAGCAGAGTATTTTTAACAAGATTTCATTACATTTTCGAGCCTTGTTTGTTGTAAGAAAACTATGTATTTTAATCTAAAACAGTTTTTTTTAAAACCCTAACCAAGAGATTTTTGTGGCTTAACCTTAATAAACCTCAACCACAGCGTTATCACAAATTGAAAATTAACTCGTGATTAAATACTAAGTTTCACACATTGATGGTTTGCAGAAATGTCAGCAATTTTCTGGTGAATGGGTTGAGATGTGATGGTTAATTTGGCTAATGACTGGTAATACCAACAGAAATACCTTCAGACACCAGACTGTTGGACTACGTGCATCCTGTAACAAACAATTTTACAACTTGAACCAATATGTTGAGCTTCTTTTGTTCTTGTGTCAAACAACTGACGATGTTGGAATTTTTTACACCTAGAAAATAATCGCGATGCCCTTTCACAGTAAAAAAATGACTGAATCAATGTCGTTGCTGGATGAAGAACACGGCTGGTTAGCACTGACCGCCTGAAAGATCTCTACTTTAATTGGATTGCTGGGCTTCCCCAAGCTGATGGACATGCTTGTCTCACAGGACCGCCGAGCGTCTGTCTCCACTGGATGGGCCCCAGTAAATAATCTCTCTCCCCTAAACGCTTACCGTTAATTGTGTTTTTTTTTCTTCCTCTTGTGGTGGTGGTGGTGGTGGTGGTGGTGGGGTTTAGCTGAGGAGGGGGATAATTAAGACAATGCCTTTGCGCTTCACTTTGGAGCGT
The DNA here is from genome assembly GCA_029783725.1 of Acanthurus tractus. NCBI lineage: Eukaryota > Metazoa > Chordata > Actinopteri > Acanthuriformes > Acanthuridae > Acanthurus > Acanthurus tractus. The sequence continues at coordinate 13,340,921 of JAQNCA010000028.1, forward strand.
GGATCCCACTTGGGCTGAGGCAGGTGCCTCTTACTGGAAGAGACTGACTGAGAAGGCCTGCCAATCAAGCCCAGCAGAGCTTTCCATTTCTTCAGCTCTTAGGTGTTCTATTCCCCTCAGTCCGTTTATTCCAAACACAGTTTTAAAATGCTCCGGATTAAGTAGGCAGCAAACAGGCCCAGTCTGTCGGAGGGAATCAGTGTTCCCCAGCCTACGTGCACATAGTCTGCCTCAGCCTGACTACAGCTGCACTCATGGTGCAAGGTTTTATCTTACAATTGATTAGAGAGCTCATACTTCAGAAGTGGAATTGTTACACTGAAATGAAAACAATGCAACAAAGTTTGGATGCAAGCTCCTGGGAATATTGATGCCACAAAGCAGCGCAAATGTCTTTTTGTCTTTCATTTGCCCACTTTGAAGGTTGTCAAGTGAGATAAGTCCAAAAAGTTGCACTCATTCAATGCCAAACACTGGTCCTATTTTTTTTCTCTGCATTTCATAATTCTTGCAGAGAATTTACTTAGAGAGTAAAAAAAAGAAGAACTGCACAAAGGTTTTTTTAGAGGGGACACAGAAGGAGACCTTTTTTTGTTCGTCTTACATTTGACCTGGAGGGCATTGTCAAACAGTGCAGAACCATGCAGACTTAGCGTATAGTATAATAACATAATCAAGGCAAAAACATAATGGTTGTGGATAAAAAAAAAAAAAAAATTGCTGTATCTCTTTAAACTTGCTCTTCATCTAGTCGACAGGCTGGAGAGAGGTGCCAGCAGCTATTCACAACGAAGCGGGAAAGCAGGTCATGGAGTCATGGCCACTAAGAACCGCTGTGCTATAGAGTGCCACTGACAGGCTTGCACAAGGCCAGGGCCTCATCTGGCTGCAATGCCAAAATGTAGTCACTGAATATGATCTACTGTTGAGACATAGAAAAGATATCCTTGCATGAAAAAGAAAAAGAAAAAAAAAATCTCCATCCCGGTACTTTTTTTTATCCTGTTGAAAATACATACATGTTTCATACAGTTTAAGACTGGAAATAGTGTGTTTTACTCATGCATTTAGTTCAATTCTAGCATTTTCTAATTTTTTATTTTGGAAATTTGACAACCACTCGCTTTGTGCAAAATGCGATATGGGAGTTAAGTGAATGGGAGAGTGGGTCTGAATTCCCCGGCAACCATAGCCACTCGTCACACACAGACAGGAAATGGACAGCCACTTTGGAGAAATTCAATTCAGTTGTCGTCCACTGTGAAAAAGATTGAATCATGTAGACATTTGAGGTGATTTAATGGTGTTAACATACGCACAGTGGAGCTCCATGACTTAAGCTGCACAGGCTTTGGATTATTGAGTTCAGTGTAAAATCAGTCACTTCTCCAGAGTCCATTTGACTGGGAGAAATGGATGAACATTAGCAGGAATTCTGAAAGTGATCCATTTTTTGGGAAGATAAACTAGTGATGGATTTCCCCTCTGGCACTGTTTTAACAATCACTTGAAATTCAGCGGGTCTCAATTCTACTTTGTCTTTCATCAAAGGCATTTGGATGGTGTCACATTTGGGCATTTTTTAAGTATTCATGCACATTTTGATACGACATGTACAGTAAAGGGTTGGGCTGGTTCACTTACAGCTGCTTTTATTTCCTTATGTAAAGAGGCAGGAGGTCTGGTGCATCTGTAAGCTTTGTAAGAGACTGATCAGATCAGAGTTGGTCTCTATGAAGATGGAGGTAAAGCACAGTGGCAACGCTTTTACCAAAAATGATCAAAAACCTCCCTTGGTCACATTACATAAAAACAATGTAAAAAACACATTAATGATGTAAATGTTACTCTCTTTGCTCTGGTAACTGCTATGCAGCAAGATAAACCAAAAGTAGCCAATGATGTCATCCAGGATGTTGATGGTCTTTATGGATGGAACATAGATCCTGTTTTCTCTCTGAAAATCTTTTCCATTAACTGTTGTTATGTATCTTTTCTTGATAAAATATGGCTTTGAGTGTGGATGATAAATTCTCCTTTGATCAGTGCAGCTTTTCTCAGCCACTCTGACAACATTTGAATAAATATCCTGCACACAGAGGCTCTAACCCAAGCATAAAAACATATACTAGCTTTGGTCCTGCTGGTGGGCTTAAGTTTTTAGAGATTTAAAACATTTGTTTGCTGGTTTTAAACTTTTTGGTCATAACGTGTGTAAAAACTGCTAGCAGGGATTTTCCTTGTGTTCTATCCAGGATTGTTACAAAAGTTTATTGTGCATAAATTGTCAACATTAGAAAATATAAGCAGGCAGTTTTTAGTTTATCTTTCTATTTATGGATTATTTACTTTACTTTATTACTTACTCACACTTACTGTTTGCCGTAACACCACAACATTTGCATCAATATGTATACAATGCATTATGTTCGGCTTGTTAGCATCAGTTTTGCTGCCATTGCATCCATATTACTGTTTACAATGTTAAGTCAAGTTGTTTTTTTTTATATCACCCAGGATCATGAAAATGAATTTGCTTCGGAAGGCTTTGCAGTTTGTAAGACATGTGACACCCTCGTTTAATTAAGATAAGGAAAAACCTGCCTGGCGGTGAAACAAAATAGGCTGAAAAATAGTGAAATTAACTTCATGAAACATTGTCTAGTGGAGAGATTCGAGTTCACCATAAATCATAATATTTAACGTTGCTATTTAATCGATCACTCTTTCAATATTATTTTAACACCGTAGTATTTGTAAATAATTTAAATTATAACTGATTCTGCGTCAGTTGATGACAATGTTTTCTTTTCCAAACAAACAATTATTTGTTTTTAATTAAATTCTTAAAAAATATCACTTTTGTTCATGAAGATAAAACTTCTCTTCCTTTTGCAATAACATCTTATAATGTCTAAAGGTAAAGAGAACTCACAAATACTTGAATGAGAGAACTGCATGAACTCTTTACACTTCATGTACTCTATAATGTCATTAAGACACCCACAGAATTTTTTCCAAAGGACAAACTGTCTGTTGCAGTGTGTGAGTGGCCAGCAGGCTTGACCTTGAGTCCACATTGTACACTTGCAATAAATAAATATTATTAAAAGTGGAAAGAACTCGTTCTCTCTCTGCTTGTTATCACCGGTTGAAGTTTGTCTCGTGTCGAACATTCACAGTTTTTTCCCTCCTCACAAGCAGAGATATGAACAATGTCCAATTCTAAAGACTTCCTCATCAGCTGCAGAGAGCGTGGGAGTGCTCGTATCTGGAAACAAGCTTTAGCTGACTTTTTTCAGACTTACAACAACATCCTCCTCCCTATGCTCCATGCACATGTCCTCTCACTCCATGCATTATAACCCTGATGAGCTGACCACATCCTTGGAACACTTCACAAGATAAATAATTGAACTCTCAATAGCCCTTGATGGACAAAAATTGCTCCTCCAGCTGCCACTTCTGCTTTTGCTTTGTTCTCAAGAGCAACAACAACAAATGGGCCTTTGCAGGATCCCACACTAAGAAAACACATTTCACAATGATAACACATAAGAGCTGGGGGTTACATTACTCTCCTGCTCAGATGATTTGTGCCATTAGAGGTAGCCTATGTGTTGTACAAATAGTAATAAAGAGGCCTTCAAAAGAGATATGTGATCTTAAAAGAGTGTTTTATCCCAGCACATGACTGATGTCACTATCATCAGTTATCTGTTACCAGCTAACTTGTCTTCTCAGCAATCAAGAGAGAAGGCAGACAAAGCTTTCAGAGCTGGAGATGAGGACTTTGAACAATAGGTGGCAGTGTGCTACCACAGAAGGTGGCCGCAGTATCTGCAAGTTGTCTGAATCCCATCTTGGCAGAGGAAGGCTTGAGGCTGTTCTGCGGATTTAATTAGACAGAAACAGATACTCACATGTTCATTTCTCAGCTGCCTCCCATCCATTTCTTTATAGTCTGTTGGGGAAAAAACGCTTTATGGTCCAATTGTAACTTTAACTGTGAGCACAGAAAGAACCACACATTCATGGTGAAAAGCCAAGTGTTAAGACCTTGTTTCACACCTCCTAGAGGCAACCATTACAGCAGGTAGAGCTGTCAGAATCACAGGCCAACTGCTAAAATACACAAAAGAGAGGCCAGAGACTTTTTTTTTCATGGACAAAGAAGTATTTTTTAATTTTTTTTAAAAAAGTCTTGAGGTATCCTCCTGACTGAAGACCACACCCATACAACGCAAACAAAGACCTATAGAAACCCTTGTATCTGCAAATAGAAGTACTAATAATTCTTGAATTTATAACAATTTCTAGACACTTACAGTCTTTGTTTCACTTTGCCTGACTTTTTAGACAAATACCTTAACTATATATCTTAGATAAGATGTCCTACTTTAGTTTTTTTTTACATTTTTACCTCTAAAAACGCTCTGGTTGACCGTCACAATACTTAAAATCAAACATATCGATACAGTCTTTGCTTATACGAATCAAAGATTTTATTCCAAGTAGCAGTGGAGTAAGCTAGCATCCTGCATGCTAGCATACATGACGAATGCCAGCAGAGGAACAAAGCATGAAAAAAGAAGAGAGGGTTTAATTGAATCAGAAGAAAAAATGTGGCGGCGTTTGTGACAGTGAGGGGGGGGAGCTGGAGGGACGATATTTAGACCAGTGGTAGTTGTGAAAGTGTCTTGGCCTACCACTAACCTTCACATCCATATTAAAAGCAAGGTGTCACTGCATGCAAATTAGAAGTAGCCGGGTAGAGCACTGTTAATGAACCCAGCCATTGAACTCCGTACAGCGGGCTTGTCGTCAGATAGGTGCACCATAAATAGTCCATTTGGCCGAGAGCCAGAGGGAGAGGCTAAGGCAGAGTTACCAGCAGTAGGATAGGGCCTTTATTGTGTTATGACAGACAGAGGGGACGATCAGACAGGATAGAGATATGGGCTTTCCTTTCCAGATTAATTAAAGAAAGGATCAATTAACAGTGATGAAAACCATGGCGGCATACTGACTAGCTGATAGGCCAATCAAGCCTTGAAATGCAGAGTAGTTGGCATGTTTTATCTCTCCAAACTTAATTGCAATTTTCCAGAGGGAATGACGTGATCAAAATGGCCGGGTGAAATTAGCTCCACATGAATAAAGTATTTATTTGATGCATTTGTTCTGTGATTTGTTCTGTATTGTAAGTGTAAGTCCGTATTGTGTTCATATAGGGGGACTTTTATTTTATTTTTTTATACTTTTTTTGCCGTGCACACAGAAGTTCCCCAATTTCACAATTTATTCTTCCCCCGCTCACCTTTATCATGGTAATTGTGAACACTGTTCCACTCTTCAACATTAGCTTTTGCTGAGTAGCAAAATGCCTTGGCTGAGGACAATTTGTCCCACACTGCCCAATCATGCCAGATGCATGTGGTTATACAATATGGAGCGTTCATGAATTCATTTACATATTAGGACATGAATTTCATACCCCCTCACTGCTGCTGCTCCACGGCAGATATTCAAGGCAATAATGACCTTACAGCGGATGAAAAGAACAAAGTTGACGGGTATCTTGTGGGGGTAAAACGAATATAGTATGAGGGAAGAATTAAAGGAGGGAAAGACATGCATGCAGGAATGTGATGAGGAAGTTTACCAGGAGCAGTAGTTTGTCTAAGTATTGTAGCAATGACCTTTAACCCGAGGAAACAGAGATTATATCATGGGGTTTTTTTGGCATCATCATCCATCCAGTCCTGCTACGCAAGGCTCACATTTAGGCAACATTTAGGCAGTAGAGGAACACAATCAATCTGAGATCCCATTTCCATACAATGATTTGCAGAGACGTTCCTCTGTACCATCAAAAGTTCTAAAATAATGCAACAAATTCAAGTTGCCCTGGTGGTCTTAAGAATGTTACCATTTGCTTGTTTTTAATAATTTATCCAGTTATTATAACAATATTAGCTAAGATTAAACACACACACATTGCTCATTACCTTGGGAACACAGCCCACCAAAAGCTCATTTCCTGTTGAGGAAGACTGCCTAACCCCGATTGACCCTTAGATATTCCCATTACCATGGGCCAATGTTTAAGGGAAAGCTTATTGAGCTACCTCAGCTGGAACACCCACCACTGATTTATGAGGCCACTCTGCGTTTAATGATTATCTGTTTATTTTTTTCCCCCACAAATCATACCAGAAACAAGGAAACAGGAAATATTATTCAAATGTGCAAAAAAAAATTTTGATGAAAGAATTTTAGTGTTTGAGTTTTTTTTTGTTGTTGAGCAAAATCTAAAGTGTGAAAAAACACAGTGAAAGAAAAGAGGATTTGCTGTGCAATTCCCTGAGGGAGAGGGGATTTTTTAAAAAGATTATTTTTAAAGTTTACTCATTTGGTTTAATTTCTTTTTTTTAAATTAGGGCTTTCTTAACATGCAATATGTAAAATAGAGATGCCACCATGCTTTAACTCTCCATACAGTCGTGACTAATTAACCTAATCCCTGTCAGTCTTTAAACAGCACCCCAGTGGAATAAATCCAGTCCACCTTCATCCCTTGGACACCTTTCATTACGAGAACAGGGTCTAAACTGTGGACGCCGTAACCTCTGCTTTTTCTGCCGGTGTATGACCATTATGCACAACAAGAATCCTGAGATCCATCCATGTCAGTAATACTGCTGGATGGAGGAGAAGCTTAAGTGAGTCTGTCATGGTAATTATGGTGGATCGTTGAGGACTATCAGGTCCTCAGCTCCCTCACTGCCAGTCTGATCTATCCTGAACATAAAGAGTCTCCTGTGAGCTTGGGGGAAATTGAAAAGATGCACTTATCTACCTAATAGCAATAGCTGAGGCAAATCACATGCATTTTATGGCGAGGAATAACTGTATTTGAGGTATAGTGTCAGCGTGTGCCCTGTGGCCATATTCAGCTGCTATATGTTTGATTATCCATCAGGCTGTGTCAGGAATGGGAGTGAATGCTACTGTACCCAGCTGACTTGTTAAGGCAAATGCAATGTCACACAATTGTCATTCATTTTATAATTTGCTTACTGACGATCCAGTCAGTCTTTGACAGGAAGAGCGCCTGGAAACGACTGCTCTCAACATCCTTGTGAAGCAGGTATGCCTGTTTTTTTTTTTTTCATGTCTGTATGTTTGCTGACAGCTTTCAGAGCTGTAAGATGTCCCCTAAACAGTAAACACTGAGAAATAACTTACTTTTGCCTGCAGCAGGAGAGGCAGTGACAGATTCAGCGTTTTGATTTTAAACGATCAAAAAAATGTCTGCTTCCATGCCATTGCTTTAAGTAGTTAAGAGATGTTTTTTAATCCGCACTGATGGTATTGTAGCACATTATCTCAAGTATGTAAGTTGCCTAAATGAGACAGTGGGACTCTGTGAAACCAGAGTAAGCCTATAAATGTAATGTGTTTGTGCATGGGCATCAATGGTGAGGCAGAGCTGTTTTACAGTCATTTATCTGAAAATGGCAACATAATGCAATAACATTTGGGAAGCCACTGTTTTGATTGGGATGGGATAGTCTGCAGAGCTGAAGTTACATGCTGAAAACACAATATTAGTGTCCATCACTTGAGGTAACTAACAGGGTTTGGGTTTCAGGGTTTTTTGGGAAATCAAATTAGTCTGCCAGACATCCAATTTGCGTTTTGGTTTAGTCAAATGCAGCTGCTACATAATGTGGGAGGCCACAAGACAAAAGGAAAGTGGCTCATTTGTATTACATAACATAAAAAAAAAGTGCAGCTCTTCATGCAAAATGGAAACTTTTATTTTGTAAGCAAGGAAATGACCTATACTTGATGTACTGAAGCCCTTGTAATCAAAAGGTTCACACACACACACAAACACACAGCAAATCCAATGTAAATAATACATTTCCATTAAAAAGGCTCATTAAAATAATTGTTGGTCAATAAACTAGCAAGAGTAAAAGTAAGCCTCCAAATGGTTGGTGGGATTGTCAAGCCTCTGAGGCGGGCACATAGTTCTTCCACAGCTAAATCATATCAGATGGACTATTGACAACATCCTGTCAATAGCTGAGCCCTTGGAGGGTTAGCTATTTGCACATTGACTGACTGACTGTTTCTTAATAGACACATAATTGGTGACAAAGACCTTCCAATGAAGTGTCATTTGCCAGAGCATTTGTGATAATTCACAGCCTGTCCCATTTTCTGTTGGACACAGTCCCAAAGTAGGGGCTGTGATGAGAAGCATGAACCACTAGACAGTGTCACACTGACAAGAGAACATGTACAGTATTTGTAGCATTATGAAATAGCTCAACGGTAATCACAGTGAATACAAGACAAACAAACCAGATAGCTTGTATGGAATCTATAGATGGAAACATGGAGGATGCAATATGGAGCAACTCAAACTTTGACCTGAAATAACATTATTCATTGGCAGTAATATTACATGCTATTTCCTCTCATTCCAGACTGTGGACAATGTTGATGGATAGTAATTTTCACATGGCACTTTTGTTTACCTTATTTATCTGCTCCCCTGTCTGACATAACCATCATTGCCTTCATTAGGGAGACAAAGCATTTACAGCCGGGCTGCTGTGATTGCAGTGTAGTGCAGGCATTTAAAGAGGAAGATGAAGAAAGTGGAAAAAAAAAAGAAAAAAAAAAGGAAAAACGCCCCCGTGATCCTGCAGCATTTCATGAAGGCACTGCTTTTCAAACCAGCTGCTTGGAGGATTTTTAACATCTATTAATGCAGAATTACTCCAATTACAAGCCTTCTTTGCACCAAGGCCCCCTTCCGCTGCCTGCGTTAGATAGTGCACACCTCTGGGAGCCAATCACAGCCTTCACAGCCACTGGCAGCAGATGTAAGCAATTTACTTCTGATTTCTTCATATTCAGTGTGAGACAAGCTCCTGGTGACCCACGACCCCGGAGCCTGCAGGATTCTAACCCTATCAAATTAAAGCTCTCTGCTCACTTATTCCCTAGCGCTCCTCTGGTGCTAAGCAGCCATCTCGCTGCATAGCAACGCCGGCCGGGCGTGCTCGCTCATACGCCCTGCCTCATCAGCTGCTATTAGGGAAAATATACAGTGCTCTAATTGGATGAGATTCAGCTAAGGAAGTGCAGTTAAAGGTCATTTTCCACCGTGTGCCTCCTGCTCTTCAGAATAATTTCTGTGTCCTCCGTCTTTGGGAGCTGTTAAACAATAGGGCCAAAGTTACAATCCTTTCTCTCTTCTCCTGACAGAGTGCCACAGGCCGTGATGAGCAGCGAGTCCTATGAATCATGTAAACAACATAGCCAGGCCCTGAATGATGTGCTCTGTGTCAACTGCACATCTCCTCCACTGTCTTCCTTCAAAGTGTCCTGGTGCCTATGTTGTAACCTTATCATTAGCCAATTTTATAAATTCACAAGAGGTTAAAGAAGACCATCTACTGTTCTAATTAGTAGTCATTTTGCTGTATTTTCTCTTCATGGTGTCAGTTTTAATGCTTGCTTTATCATGTGTTTTCTCAATGGATAGGAGCAGTAAAAGAGATGAATAAACATTTACGGTGTGTTTTCACAGGGCTAATACAATGCTTTTATGTGGTCAATTATAGCAATAGGTCACATTTGCTGGATTATTTAAGCCTGCAGACGGCATCTGCCTGTAGAACAGAAACAAAAAACTTATACTACAGCTGGATGTCAGAGACAATTAAACCATCAAAATAACTGTCTTCCAAAACACACAACCTTACTGTGTTCCATTTTGTCTAACTGTGCTTTAAGAATATTTAACCATTCCATAGAGGTACTGTATTATGTTTGAGTTATTAGCATTAGCATGACATGAGCACTCTTGCCTAAAGCCTAAAGTAGCATTACAAACCTGCTTAAGTGTCAACTAATGTACTGCTGATTTTAGCATTGCTTACCATCACATGGGCTCAAAGAACCATGGGGGATATGTGAAGCTGCTATAAACAGCTGTGTGATGATGACCTGTTACTTTGTTTAAATGCGCATCGGTTGTTTTGTGTTACAGTGTGTATTAAAAATCCCTCAAAAGGTCCATGATCCTCTTAAGTCACACGCCACTTCATAAATAAGTCATATTCTCTGCTGAGGGGCTTCATTTCAGTTCACCAGCTTGTGATGCAATAATGATGAATGCAGACCTCCAGTTTCACTCAGCGCTCTTATGTATAGAGACTTACAACATGAAGATCACAATATTAAGTAGTGTGTGTGATATATTAATTTATGTCAGGTTGTTTTTATGAGAAATACTTAAATATACACAAATATACACACTTTTTGGTTTGTATAATCAAGAAATTTTAAAAGGTTAAATAATTGTAAAAGTTTATCCTCTAAGCTATACATTTATTAAGCTGCTGCAACATTCATTGAGCTAATTACTTATCAAAGCAATAAGTTTCTCATACCACACATACTGCTTTAATTTTTCAGGAAAAATACGAAACAAAATCCTTGAAAATACACTGGAATATTGAGTCTACTTTGCATGACTTACTTTACACCTGGCCAAAAAACTAAAGATAATTAGTTCTTTTTCACATAGTTTTTACATCAACATCCTCTTTCTCAATTGTGCTAAAGTTAGACGTGATCTGAGTGGGGCCATTTTTATTTAAATTTTTGCGATTTCTTTTGTGGCTAACAAATGCTTAATCCATGCATTCACCTTTATGGAAACACAATACTATATACACAAAACACTGTGTAGACATCTACTGCACTAGTGTTGCTCTCACTCTTTGTAAAAGCATAGAAAACATTGTTTTCAGTTTCTACCACCGCTGTCTGATACGGGCTGAGCTAAAGCCTGGTTAGCTCCTTCGGAGTAAAATGCTGCAGTTTTGTGTGGACTCGCAGTTGCAGGGGATTTTAGAGGCTCCCTGTCTGCCAATTTTACAGCTGGAAGGGTAAAGGCCTTTTGAGCTCCACTGGAAAACTGAGGGACATTCAGCAAGAGAGAGGGCTGGGCCCTGAGTCCCACAGCTTCTCCCACCTTTTGTCCTGCCTGAAAGGCCTCACTGCCTGAAACGCATCACTTGACGCCCAGTGTTTGCTGTTGGGAAACCTGATTAAAGGAGGCGAGACGTACACATACACAGCCTAAGCCTATCAATGACTCTCACAACCCCCCAAGATACTGTATTTGTCCTTGCAGCTTGGGTGCGCAGAGTGAATGCTGCCGTCCATTGATCTTTGTCTGATAAAGCCGCTGGCGTGGTGTGCATGGTGCCTTATGGGTTTCATTCCACTCAGGCGAGTCCATTTCAGTGAGCTGTGGTTGAGCTAATGTGGGACACGCTGCGCCAGTCACGGCCTTTGGGATTTGGCCTAAGTGCTGTGCGTTGTGATGCTTTGCTCTGAAATTCTCAAGCACAGGCAGTCTTCAGAGCCTTTTACACTTCTTAACAGTTCCATCGAGTTTCTCTCAAACATCTAGGTGAGTGAAAACAGGGCTTATCATTAGAGGACTCTTTTTTTTCTCTTTTTTTATTGGAAATGTTTTTTTTTAAACAGCTATTTAATTACAATTTAAATATTAAATTTGCTTTCATTTTACAGTCTTCTAGCTATCGCAATTCTATCGAATATTTTTCCACCCACCACAGAGGGTGTCTTTAAAAGAATGTCGTCTGATTGCTGAACAAACACTCCTGTCGAAGACATCTGACAGATGCTCTTTGAGTTCTATTGGCTTAGATCCTGCTGCCTGTCACCTTTCACATCTCAATGGGCCCAGAGGTGACCTCTTTGTCGCCTTGCAGCTCCATACGTTATTGGTCCTAACACAATCAAATGCACGTTCAGCATTTGGGGGTCGAAGCAGTGGCGGCCACTCTGGTGCCCTCATGCACAGAGAGGCCAGCTCCTGTGACCTCCAGCACCTGAACCATGACCCTCATTTACAAGCAGGTCACCTCTGCAACAACTGCATTTACGCAGGGTCAGCTAAGATGTCTGTACACCCGCAGAAGCTCTAAAAAGCAGACTGATCTTAATCATATAGTGTTTCCTAAGAGTGGGGACATGACTGCACATCAGCAGGATATGAGTAAAGGGTCACAGCTGGACCCTCAGTGGAAAGAAATACAAAGCTACAAGTGAGGAGACACTTTTCTCTTAAAAAAATAAATTCATGCACACAGCACGCACACACGTACACGAGCCTCGGGTCAACTATCGTCACAGGTGTTAAAGTGAATGCTGTTTTACTTAAGGTCGAAGGTGTTAGTACGAGCAGACGCTAAACTATAAATCTTATATATATATTTTTTACTCTTTAACCACAAGAAAAGACAGAGAAAAACACCACATGTTTATATTTCAACATTATTTTTTCACATTTCTCTGTGAAATCTTGTTTTAATCACTGTGTGGAACTGAAAAAAAGCGTTTCAACTGCCAGTCAAACTATAATGTTGACTTGCACAGTATGAACATATTTTGCTAAAAAAAAAGAGAGAAAAAAGTTAATCAATTTTGACAGAAACATGATCTAACCACATTTCAGCCTTGAATCAAACCCCCCTTTTCTTCTAGACAAAGTAAAGTCTGAAATGTGATGGCACAGAGACATTCATTGTTGCTGATCGGCCCGTCTTGGCATACAGCTGTGCTGAAACAGTACCCTTATTGCTGAGACATCTCAATAAAAGTAAAAAACGGGTGCTTTAGCTTTGACCTTCGGGCAGCTCTAAATGGCATACATAGCAATGACATAATGCACCGTTTTATGGTTAATCATATTCCCACAGAGCAGAGAATCAGGAGAGCAGCTTCAGAGTTGACTGATGAAGTCGGATATTGTTCTTCTGCCTCACACTGAGTCATTACTGGCGAAATTTAAATTCTGTATTTTTGTAAGATATTATAAAACTCCTCAGTGACTATCATTATCAACATGAGAGCCATGTATTAAAGTTATACGTTTCGCTTTTTGGGGTTTTTTTAGATGACAATTTATTCCTCTGCTTTGGTGAAACTGGCTGAATAAAGTAGAAATTTCATTTGAATCATATTCTGCTTAATACTGCACACACAGAAAGATTCACCTGTCATCTGCTACTCTCTCATAACACATTTATTGAGAGACAGACAAAAGGGAGTGAAAGAAAAGAGGAGGATATGGAGGGAGAGAGAAAGGAAATAAATTGAGGGAGAGGGAGAGGGAGGTCATAGCGACCGTGTGATGGTCACTGACACAGGAGTTCAGCCTGCGGTCAAGGGAAGCAGTTGAAGATGAAGCAGACACACAGGCAAGGCTCTGTGTGCAGGTGCCCCCTCGCTGCCCCGCTCGCTTTCATCCCCCATCCACTCCCACATTGGCCCGCCAGCCCCGCCTGCTATCCACCAATCAGGGCACAGGGGGGCGGCGGCACAGTGGGGACACATCAAAGCGTTCTCTTGGTGAGAGGCTCAGGGCTGATGCTGGCACAACACAGAGGAGCACAGAAGAAAGCAGGCACGGCCAGTTAGAAAAAAGGAGTCCAAATGGAATGGAAAAAAGGAGTCTAACCAGAACAAAACATTTCATTCTCTTCACAAACCAGCATTATGCCAGCCGTGCATCCAAAAACCCAGACACATTTTTCTCACTGCCTTGAGCCAATGGCCCCCTTGAGTATGTGAACAAGGGGGATAATTTAATTAAGAAAATCCAATCTTCCAGTTTGAGGGAACAAAGTTAGATTTGAATGAGCGCAATATGTTCCCTCCTTTCTTTTTTTCAAATTAAAATTTCATAGCTGAAATCAAAGCATTGCTGAGGTGCCCCCATCTCTATTGAGTGTATGCTTTCAGAGAGGACGTGATGATGAGAAAAACTGCTAGTTTTTTCCTGTGTCCTCGAATCTAATTAAAAATATTCATAACATTTTGCTTCTCTAAAAAGAGCGCAGTGGTCTGTAGGTGAATAAAATTCCACAAAATGTGTTCTCGGTGCTGGAGAGAGAGAATGCAAGGTTACAGCTTATATCTGAACTTGGGAAATGTATAATCACCGAACATGAATAAAATTATTAGACATGTCCCGTAGAATTTTCAAAATGCTCAAACTAGCAAGACATATTAATGTCTTCCCTCTGATGTGTAACCCCTTAAGTTCACTCAAAACTTATAATGACTTTTTTTTTTTTGTAAAAGCCCTCAGAGTGAGGTGTGCTTTCTAAATGAGAAGCACCCCTACAACGGTGCTGAGCCGCCTGCACGGGGGTACGAGCCTCATAAAACAAAGTGTGTCAAGTCCCTGAGTGAGTATGATGCACAATCCAGCAAGCTTTTGCATATGTTAAGAAGGATAATAGGTTCCTATGGGAGAGGGGGCTAAGGCCCAAAAGTGAGCTTGACTGTAAAAGTGCTGTGAAGGGGATGCACGCTACATGGAGAAGTGTAGGAGCCACGGTGAACAAACACTACTTTGAATTATGAACTACATAGCGGAAATAAAGCAGCACTTGTATATACAATAATAACAGTTTAAAGGTTCGGCATTACCTCCCCTAAGGCACCGCCAGTAATTTGAGCAAAATGTCACTCAAAAAAAAAACAAAGAAGGGGGAAAAAGAGAAAGAAAGCATGAGGCTCCCTTGCTCAAAACAGCATCTTTTGATTTACTAAATGCTCTCTTTACTCATCTTTTCCCCGACGGAGGCCCAACATGAAGTGCAACATTAAGATCAATACTTAACAAAAACAACAGCAACAGAACAACACCCCCGTGACTCTGTTGGATCGAGCTGCAAGGGAGCACTACCACTGTTTCTATCCCCACATCGCTCATGTTCTTAGGCCTGTCAATAAGACGAGCAATGCCTCAAATTCCAAATGTTTGAAATCAACCGTTCTCTGGTGAACTATGAGGAGAGGAATAAAATACATTTAAAAAATCGGGTCATTGGACACATTACAGCACCTTGATGACTGGAGGCGCAGCATGAAGACAATGCTTTTATCTTCTCCTGCCCTGGGAAGAAACTATCATACTGTATTGACTGATAGCAACCCCTTGTTGATCATTACTGGGGAGAGGACATACAGGTGTGGAAACATGAAGTCTTATTGATGGAAATATCAAAGCCACAGACAGGCGCTGTTGACCCTTTCAGGATGTCAGTGCTCCACTCTTGCTGCTGGGCACTGTTTAAGTGATAATATAGACATGGCATCTCAACATAATGAAAACTTATTGATGCCCTGTGCAGCGGTAATGATGAAATTGACTGAATGCACCGAGCTATTATTTGTATTATTCAGGGCGTTTGACATGTGTCAATGTCCCAGAATAAAAGGAAGGTTTTATCTGACTGGTGTCAATCACTTTAAAGCACATTATACACAGTATAAAGACAGCAATGGCGTACAAGTCTGAACAATGAAAAATGTGGCAGTTGGGACAAATCTCAGGATTTATCACTGAACAATAAAACAGAGCTGCTCAGCAGGAAATGGGACACATTGAACACATGTTCCATGGTGTGTGCAATCTCATGTAAAGACCCAGCTGACATTCTGGCAGCGTCCTCCTTTCTGTTTTCACTTGCTGTTCTCTGCTCCTGTGCCAGCTTATCCTGTGTGTGGTCTTTGCTGTGACTTGGCACTGTACCTCCGCGGCTCAGATTACCACATTCACATTCGTTTCATTGAGCGAGCTCTGCAGTAGCTTTTTTTTTTTTTTTTTTTTGGGTGGAGAGAGGGCAAACGCAGCGACATGGACGACATGTCGGCAAGGTCGGATCTGAAAGTGCGGATTTTAGTGAAGTGGGAGGCGTCACTGTGATGCTACGGCCACGTGGCTCGCCAGCGTGTATTTGGGATGACCTTCCCATTGTTCGTGAGCAGAGGCTGCCGTGCCCCTGGTCTGGGCTGGGTCTGTGCCCGCGGCCAACCTCATCAGACACTCAGCTACTACCTATCCATCTTCCCTTATTGTGCACAGAGGTGACAGCTGGCATTCAGCTGTTTGTAAAAGGCCTTTAAAAAACACGCAGGGCCTCCGTACTCGGCTACATTAAAGTAATTAGCTGCCAAGCTAGTAGAAAGCACCCCCCACCAAGTGCCAGCAAGACTGCGGATTGAAGTCGGCATCCTGTTTGACACATCTGGGCAAGAGAGAGTAATGAAAACAGCTGCTTCTGCCCATATGGCATCCAAAGGCTGGCAGCGTGGCGGTGTGCTGTGCCAACCTTAGGCAAATTATCCATCATTAATCCCGGGATCTGACCAGCATACGAGTTGCTGCTAATCAAAACATCTGGGGATGGTGGCAGAAGAAGGGGGGAGGTCTCACTTGAAAGGGACGTATTTTGTGAGTGGAGTCAATGCAAGGCGACTGTTCAACAAAGAGCCCCGGGTAGATTACAGGTGTGACAAATAGTGGACAAAAAAAGCAGCAGGGATCTGAATCATTTTAAAAATCTTGAAGAAAAGATGCCACATTACAGGCATAATGTTTTCTATCTATCTATCTATCTATCTATCTATCTATCTATCTATCTATCTATCTATCTATCTATCTATCTATCTA
>JAQNCA010000028.1:13387932-13430599 GCA_029783725.1 Acanthurus tractus
GGCACTGTGAAAAGGCAGAGAGAGAAGAGCTCACACGTTTTTACGGGTTTAAATATAGAAGGGCACTTTATTGAAAAATAAATGCTCTTGGCTTTTTAAAACTGACTGCTACCTTTGGCCATGAACTTATATATCAGCTCTCACAGTCACAGCTGCACACAGTGTTAAATTCCACAATGTTTTTTTTATTGCTCCTCAGGTCCAGCCAATACTCAGATCTGTCTCCTGTCTCCTGGTTTTTAGACATTTTTAGAGGTGGAGAGTGATGTGATGCACCATTATATCTCCCAGTACAAGGATCTACTGACTCCCCTTTTTGTCTCTGACTCTGCCAGCAAGGGAATCAGCACTGTAGCAGGGTGGATGAACAAACTCTCTGAGGGAATAACAATGTCCCATGACTATGTCATATGTCTAGCCACACCAGGAGTCAGGAGTGTTTGGCTACATGACCACCTTCGAGCCTATGGACAACGACAACCTCCTGGGTGTTGCACTGTCTCTTGAGGGAAGCATCAGTGTCTGCAACTCAACGAATTACAGTCTTGTGGAGAGAGAGAGTTCAGCTGAGACATATCTTCATTTTTGCTGGCAAAGTTGAAACATGTGGCAAGCCCTCGTCTCAGTCGCTGGGGTCTAAAGAGTCCAGTAACCAGCGTGCCTACCCCAGGGGGATTATCCCAGGGTCTGCTCTGAGACATGTAAGTGCCTGGCTCTTGTTGTGCAGTGGGACGTTAGCATTTATGTATGATAGATGACCGTAAAAATCTGAATGATATGAGCTATCATGTGCAAAGATAGTAAAGTGGCTGAGGCCAGCATTCAAGTTTATAAAAAGGACTACTACTATGACATAAAAGCACCGCAGCCTCTCCAAGGCTAACCTTTAAGCTAACAGGTGAGGTGGGAGTTCATGCAGAGCTACACTGCCATCTGTCTTATTACAGAGCTGTCTCGGCTCAACAATTGTACTCTGATCATTACTGCCTGCAAAACTTAGACAACATTTCATAAGATGTTACAGAGAAGACTGCAATGGGGCCTGAGACATCCCAAAATACTGCTTTTTATCAATGTAAATTAGCCATAAGAAACCTGAACCCTTAAATACTGACAGTCATCCCCTCTGCTCCGTGAGGGCAATGAGTTGCCCAGCCTTTATACCCTCTGCTGCATACTTAGTGGGTAAAAAGTTGAACAGAGTTGAAAAGGTTCATCCTGTTAGAGAATGAAGATTTTAATGTGCTGGGATGCAAAGATAAGTAAGTCTAAAGAGCCCCATTAGTGGTTTCAGCCAATAATCATAAAAGTATGGTTACAATAGATATAAAATGTTGCTTCACAACATCAGAACTCATTTGGCCATCACAAAACGTCTGCCAATCATCTTGTAAATAAACAAAGATCTTAAACTCTTTCTTTGGTGGTGGGATTGTAAAGTTTATTCTCAAAACGCTTTCAACATCAAGTCACGGTATTACTGTGAAATGCATTTAGTGTGCATCACAGGGTTTTTTAACTGTTCGCACAGTTCACTGCAGACATACCTGCCATTGATCATGTAGAGCTGAGTTACGCCGAGTCACACTGGCAGAGTCAAAGTGCACAACAGGGAGGTGTTAAGGGAAAAATAAGCTGAAAAAAGGGAAAATGTAAAACACAGCATATGTAGTGGTGTAGCGGGATTGAAACTCACTTGGCTGATTCTGTTGCCCCAGGGGAGAGCTAACACTAAAATGCTCTTTGACCATGAAATGGCCCTGCTCGGTAATGGTGGTTAATGGCTGTATGGTGCAGTGGTGCTGAGGCTAGGCAGGAGGGAGACCTAACAGGGACATCCTGCCTGCTCCAGTAGTCCCCATCCAATAAAAGGGAAAAGGGGAAGATAAGGATGGTAGTGATGTTTTGCTTGCAATTATAAATGTCAACGCTCTGTAGTCAGGGGACTCAAGGTGTGGTGGGTAAAATTAGATCAATAAAAGGAGCAACGGAAAAGGAGAAACAACCCTACTGATTTTATTTTTTTTGAATAATAGGTTATAAAGACATGATGGAACTAAGCTTTCCAGTGGATAAATATTAATAAACAAGAGTAAAATAAGTGTGATGAGCCCCATATACTTTGTATCCTGAAGCATACAGAATAAAACAAATGATTTTTCTAAAGAGCTTTTCTGTGATCAAAACACAAAACAACACTACTATTAGTAATACCAAATTCCCCATCATAATTGGTTATTTTTTAAATTTTATTTATCTCATTTAAGGTTACATCATGTCAAGCGACAGTGTCAATGCCATGAATCTACCTATATGATGAAGAAACATAAGATAACATTTTTATTACTTAATTTGAAGTCATGTAAATTCAAAGGATACCAACACATTAGTTATATACACACACTATAAATGCACAAAACGCTGACCCTGAAATTCTGTTTACTGTTAATCAGATCCAGTTGGATTCAGTTGACCTACAGATTAGAGCCTATATTTTACCCTTTGTCCCTTGACTTTTTGAGGTCTGAACTGCAGTTGATGCAGCTCATACTTGTGTCCAACGACGTTATGACTCCAAGTGCCTCTGACTGAGGACACACTGCCCTCATCACTGCTAGGTTTCACCCATGTGTCCTCTAGCTGAAATCTCAAAGAGCAAAACCCAGGGGCCATATGTGGATATCAAGACCTCAAAATGGCAGTGGCAACCACGGCCACATGGGGTTAGTGTTTGAAAGCTACCTGGTAATATAGCATGTGACAGTATGGAGGTGATGCATGTAATGTAGCCTAAAAGTGTCTGTCTCTAAAGGTCATTAGTAAGAGACATGACAAAACCAGACCTTACAGGTGGCTTTTAAAAGATGGATTATTTTTCTAGGTACTTAATAGTATGATTCTTAATTGCTTTTAATGCAAACAACAAATTCAGATTTTTAGATATCAGGAAAATACAGAAACACATATGAATTGGTAAAAACCCCAGTGAAAAACTCAATTGTCATTTCAAACATCCAATGTATTTTACTGGTATGATTTTCCGACAATGCAACTGTTTGTTCACACTTTGAATTAAAACAGTTAAACAGTCTTCTATTCACAATACTGGATGTAAAAATATAAAAATTTTAAGTGGCCAAATAATTCAATGAATTTTCTTCAAATTTGACTGTGAAACATCAGGTACTAGATAAGTTGGATTAAAGTCTAGTGGGTTCCTTTAGCGTTTCTGCAAATGTTTATGATTTGAAGGGAGAAGCATTCGAGTAAACCAACAAAGGTCATTTTACTCATCTTTCATGCTGCAATTCAGTATTTGTCTCATTATTGAGTGACCAGACATGCACATATGTACATACACACACACACACTGACATACTGTATGTTGTAAACGGACACATTTATAAATAGCAATATAGTGTAAGCACACAGACTTGCACCTACATATGTCCTATATTAAGATGTTGCACTTATGAGCGCCAATCAGAGAGCAAATCCAGTTTTAATCAGATTTGACGATGAGTCGTCAGAAGCAACTGAGTCATCAGCTGCGCTGGAGACAGTGAGGGAAGATGGAGACAACTGAGGGTTAAGCTGCAAACCTCTTCTGACAAACCTTGTCTGAGAAAGCTTTAGTGGACAAAGTGACAAGTGAAATATGGGGTCAACTATCAGTCATTCATCAATGAACCCATCCTGTCATCATTTGAATTTTGAGCACTAGGCAATATTAACCTTCATAACCCCAAGTCGCGTAGGACAGCTTGGCAATGCCTAAGACTGACAGGCACAGTATCAAAGTAACTGTTGGGTGTCAGTGTAATAAATGCTTTCAGTCACATAAGGCCATGGATGAAATGGTACCAGCATGATGATAGGCACTCGAGGAGCTCTTCATAAAAGTCTTATCCTAACTGCTTTACACTAAGGCTTTGGCAACTCTATATGTAGACCGTATAAATATAAATTCTTCTGTGAGGATATTTTAAAACAATTACTAACTTTTGTCTTATACACTGCTTGTCCTTTGTGCTCTAGTGGATAGTTATTCTACGAGAAAAGTTGCCAAGGGCCACGCTAAGGCTCAAGGCTGTTTAATCCAATCGTTATGATCCATATGGGCGGACAGAGCGATGTGGCCTCAGTGTACAGAGGTTACTTCTGTGACCTCTGCTGACATACAAGTTCACTGGTCTTAAGTAAGTCTGAGATAAAGTTACATCCAGTGGGAGCTGGGTGATATCCACTTATTGCTGTTGCCTTGTGGGAAATGACTCTGGTTGCCAATGTGACTTCTTACACTTTACAACATTAACAATGATACATGACCGCCAGCTTAAATGATAGGGGTATGATGTTTGCAAGTGACATAAG
The DNA here is from genome assembly GCA_029783725.1 of Acanthurus tractus. NCBI lineage: Eukaryota > Metazoa > Chordata > Actinopteri > Acanthuriformes > Acanthuridae > Acanthurus > Acanthurus tractus. Next base: position 13,392,307 of record JAQNCA010000028.1, read on the forward strand.
TGAGGTAAGTTGCATTTGTTTAACTTTAGCCAGTTCAAATAAGTCAGTATTAGATGTGGGTCTCACACCTGACATGAACAGTAGTAACCTCACACATTAGATCGTTTCTTGCGCATAACCATCAGGGAAGACTTCTTTTGAAACTGTGTGAAAAAGGGCAGGCATTTTTTTAAAAATACCTGAAAGATGATTGGACAGTCTTAGTCTATTATGGGCTAACTTTAACCAATCAGATCAAGGAATCATGTGACATTGGAGCCAGTTGGTAAATTAAAGTGCTGAAGCCAGCCGGGAGAAAACTGAAAACCTTTTTTCTCATCAAGAAAAGCATTCAGTGCCGCACCGACTGTTCTGTGCACTGCTGAAAGTTCTTCGTAGGACGCTGATTGGTCCAAACCACTGTGGTTCGGACACAAGTGAACAGCTTGAGGCCTAACAAGTTGGATTTGCTAGATCAAATGATCATGTGATTCCACAAATCCAGCTGCCTTGCAAGGTAAGAGCAGTGGCCTCCAGGGTGAGAGTCCTGTGTTTGACCCGTCCCTCCTCCCTGTGCAGACTTCCGCCTTTGCTCCCATCATTATTACTGCAGCCTAGGTCGCTGCCTAACGATAAATGTAAATATGGGTCATAATAAGCCGCTTGCACAGATGACCTATATGGTCGTTTTTCTTGATGATCTGCATGTTTGCTGTCTATGTAGAATAATTGGAGATAAGTCATGCCACGCTAAAGTTTAAAATAGCTGCTCTCCTTTTCCTGCATTTAGCTGAATTATATTCTCTGTTGGTAAATTACTCCCTTTGGAGAGGAAAATTAACCCAGATTTCCATATCAAAGCATTATGAATTGAGCCATTTTCCCTGCCCTCCAATTCTGGTAAAAAAAAGAAAGAGCGGAAGGAGTCTGTAGAAGTAGCCTGCAGTGATATGCAGGCAGTACTGGGCTCCTTTCTTACAGGAGCAACACTCTAACAGAGAGAATCAGCAGCTTTCTACTGAAGCGAAGAATGAGATCACTGGGCTTTTTGTGCAAGGTCAACTTCGAGGCAAGACACATTGTGTTTAAAATTCAGTCCTATCCTCACCGAGCACTTGAAACACACTGTGCCAGCCAGGGAACCTGCTTGCCATTATGCAAAGAAGCGGCGGGCTTAAAGTAAATACGTAATCTTAATGAATGCTGAGATCTGTGGAGGTGGGAGTGAGGGGAGCCCAAGTCAAGTAGAGAAGGGTCAGAAACACAGGGTGAATAATCCTGTGTGTCAACAAGACCCAACTAGCTCTCTCTATCCCTGTCTGTAGCCATGTTTACAGTAAACAGAATCCGTAAGTTTTCTGACATCTGACATTGTTGTTTTTATTGCAAAATACGCAAGACACGCAGAACCTGTGCTCACGATTTACTTTTACATGTAAGAAAGTGCACCTAAATACCTGGTCTTATGTACAAGTTCAACAAACAAGCCAAATTCTTGTTACTGAAGGAGATACGAGAGGTTCCAGATTTATCAGAAGATGCCAGATGTCACTTATAAGGGAAAGTAATTATGTTCCTAGCTGTTAACACTAGCAACTCATAATTTTACACTATCAAAGCTTAAAATAACTAAAGAATATACAAAATTTTTCTATTAGAATTCCTGCTTTATTTGCTTTTTTGTCTTATACATTTTGACCTATGTCATTGGCCCCAACTTGTCTCAGACACATAAATTTAAAACAAAAGGACAGCCATTAGATGACATGTCACACAATATAGGGGTCTTGTTCTGGCCCCGTGCCTGCTGGCTGTGTCCTTTGCTTTGCCCACTTTGCTCTGCGAGACTGCCAGGACATTGAGCCTGACACATCAGAACTGCTGCTCTCTTGGTGCCCTCTTTCATTCGCACTATCACAGAGTCAAAGCCTGCAGAGACGAAGCTGTCCAGAGACTGAGCCCTGCTGGGTTTGACTGGGCCAAGATCCGATCAAGCCTTGAGGAGAGGGTCATCCTCTTCCCTGACTTCTACTTGCTATGATCTCTGAACCGATTCTAAAAAGGCCTCTGACTTGATTTGAGCAGACAGTCCCCCTTGAAAGCTGCCTTTGGTTTGGCTTCTGTAGCCTGGAACGGGAAGAGCAGGGTCAGGCTGCGCACAGGCAGGAGAAAGCTCAAGCAAAGGCAGTGTGAGTGGGGAGAGAAAAAAAAAAAAAACAGAGCTGATAGCCATGCTCCAGGTGCAAATGGCACACTGTTTTATGTGTGGCCTCAATGGATTATGTCAGCCAAGTTACTGGAGGCATATAATATGGAGAGATCATACAAAAACATTGTCAACCAAAATTCAAAGATTCATTAACAAAGGTCATTTCCATGACAGCAAATGCCTAAAAATGGCCAAGACTCTTAAAGTCACCACGAGGATAAAAGAAGGCTGAATAAAGAAGCCTTGAAATGAGGAATTTTGCTTTTACAGTGTCACAAAAGATTTAGACAGTAAATCATACTGTATTCATATAGGAAGTCATTGACATCTTTTGATTTACATGAAATTTGAGCAGGTCACTTTAAATGAAAAAATAGAATTTTCCTGTATATATCAAACTAGGTGCTTTACAGCACAACAGCATTTAAGGATTTCTGACAAATGAAAATCCTCTAGACAAAAGAAAGTTAAGATAAAACGGGACTTACAGTGTTAACTGAGTCAAAAAAAAAGTATTCAAGGGTTCAATTAATAGCTAAGTAATGCTGCTCTTTCTCCACATTGTGATGATATGATCAAAGCCGACACTGCCCCTAAGGAGCCGAGGCTGCAGTAACCCTGAAAACCAATAATGGTCAGAGGTCAGAAAAGGCAAAGCAGAGATCCAAGTCCCATCCTATTGTGTGACATGTTTCCTTCGCCTGCTCGCCCCAAAGGCTTAGTGTCACTGTTAACACTTCAATCACTCAATATCTTCACAAAACACAAAGGACACAACTGCTTGCCATCCACATCATTTCTTCCAGGAACAGAGATATGGATCCTTCCCAAAGGTCACTGCCAGTTGAAGTTTCAATGATTAAGCAAAGCTTTGTTGTTTGACTTTTTTCCCCAAGGCGAAATCTACTTTAAGGTGCAAATTGAGGAGTTTTTTCAGTATTATGAAGTAAAATTGAACCATATTTTATATGTCAGCTTTATATTATAATAGGTGGTCATTTTTTGTTTGATAATAAAGAGATAATAAATAAAATTAAATGTCAACAAGGGAAAAAATAGTCTGTCAGATGAATGAACTTACAGTCATCTGCACAGAAAATGCATCATTTATTATAATGTTTGTCCATATAGGTGACACTGTAAATGCTTAAATAGAATAGAATAGTACTGTAACAAAGACTTTACAGTAATGCTGTGCACTTTTTTGCTGTTTGAGTGAGAGACCATGACAAGAATATAACAAACCCACTGTAAGTTCATTTTTCTGGTCTAAGGGTGAAAGCTCTCTCAGGAACTTTTCTTGTCCTGCTACTCGTGAACACTGTGCCTGCGAGCATTTTTGAAAACGACACTGAAGCAACTTCAACAGCACGCTCCCGAATCAGTCAAAAGACAGCATTGTTACCAGACAACTCAGTCCACCGTCTACTCTGTTACACATTTATGGAATCATGCACCAGAACACAGACAATGTCGCTGGCTAATCTCACAAGACCGGGATCCAATTTCAAGCAGGCACGGGTGATTCAGGAATCAATCTGGTTAGCTTTCTGTTTTTAGCCTGCTGCTGTTTTACTCTGGATGTAACTCAAAGGGATCTCCAGTTTCCATGGAATGTGTTCCTGCACCTGAGGTGGTGATAAAACACCTTATTTTATGGGTCGCTGATTACTCACTGTACCCTGATGTGTGTGCTGATACCAATCTTAGCAAGCACAAAACTAGAGGACTCTCCATATTTACAGTATACTTCAATTTTGCATCTCTTTTCCCATTTTCCTGTACAACCACACACACGCACACAAAAAAAAAAAGAAAGAAAAATCTCAAGTGTGGCATAAATATATAATTGTTTGTTCGAGTGTGTTTTGCACAGTATGAGACCTTCCGATTGATGCACCAAGTAGAATGCGCTGCAGGCAGTCTCTTGAGGGAAGGTCTCATTTTCTGCCTCCCGCCGTGAAATATTCAGTCCGGCCTGAAATAATATGGGACTTGTTTCAAGGCTTAGCACTTTTCAAATATGCTGGCAATAATGGACAGGGCATCAAATGAAGCACAGCCTCTCATAGCAAGGGGAGCAGAGGTTTTGAATCCACAGCCAGGGTTTCACATAACACCATAGAGAGTTGAAGTGCTGTCTACATCTATAGTGTAGTGATTAGTTATTGGTGGGGTAAGCCTCTGAAGTCTTGCCAACAATTGATATTCAGTAATACTGTAAAAGGTCTTTTTGGTTTGGCAATTTAAATAGAAATTTATATCACTATATTATTTCTTTAATACCCAAGTTTGCATACCGTGTGCTAAATTACATTTCCATATAGGGAATCCGAATTCTTTCAGTCCTAAAAAGAGACGAGAGAGAGAAAAAAAAAATCAAGGTTGTGCCATAAATGCACAGGGATGGAGTGCAGAAGAATGTTATAGGGAGGGCTTTGGTAAAAGGATTCAAGGATTTAACAATCCCACATCCTCTCAGCCTGTCCTTCATCTCTAATAATCAAGCTTGGCCGCAGAATATCCCTCTGGATGGGAAAAAAACATGTTGCCTGTCCGCCTCTCACTCATCTTTAGACTGCCAGTCTTGGGTCTTCCTCTTGAAGTCTTCTGTTACATTTATGGCTTCAAACACTGAGCACAGCCTTTTTTTAGCTGACTGCCATGTCTTTAAAGCAAGATATCTTTTTTGTACTACATTAGCATGAGATGAAGGGCAGTGCGTCTGATGCAAAGGGAGCCCTGAGAAGGCTGGACCACAGACACTATGAACTTGTTTGTTGCTGTACACCAAAGGCCACAGAAACAAGCTAACCACTTTCAGCTCAGGTGAAGTATCATGTGAAAGTCCATAATGTTCATGCAAATTTTATTGACAATCGTGGTGCAAGTAGAGATAAAACTAGTACTTGAATTTTTTGTATTTATAGTTTGCATCTCACAGACGAAAGTCAGAGTTTAGATTGATTTTTCAGAGACGGTGAAGCACTTAGATCCCAATATTTACAAAATGCAGAGCATGCAGTATGGGCCAAAGCTTTGTAAAAGCCTCAGTGTGTTGGTGTGTGGAGGTAAGGCAGATTTTACAAAATTACATAAAACAATAAACTTTTGTTATAGGAACATTAATAAGTTTAAAACTCAAGTTTTTATTGATGGAACATTAACATTCAAACACATTAAGAAAAATAAAAAGCATGCCTCAAGTTTGAAGAAAATCAAAAAATATTTTTTGATCATACACAAGTTTGTAATTAATTGAATTATCAAAAGGGAGTGCATCTGTTATCGGCAGAACTGAAGTGTGTTTGCTAAAAAAGTTTTTAGGTTAGCTCTAAAATAAAGTTGAATACAATTTGAAATTTTGTATTCATATATTTAGTGAATGTCCGTTCATTTTACCCATTTATCTATGATTATTAGCTAAAGGAGTGTGGATAAAAAATATCACGATTGCACAGTAACTCAATTTCATATACAAATACTACATTTTTCGATAATAATAAAGGCCCATCATATAATTTTCATTGGGAGCGCGCGTGCAATCAAACTTAAAAAATAATTACACCTAAAAAAATTATTGCTCTCTATTTTTTTTTTTTTTAAGTTTCCAGTTTGAAAACTTTAAAACACAGTTTGTAGATTTCTCGCACGCCCGGGAGGCTGCCGTGCCTGCAGAGCTGCAAAGGAAGGAGCTCCTGCAACCGGAGCGTCCACTGAGCGGCGCCGCAGCCCGCAACTTCCACAGCCAGCGAGGAAGCCAGGCAGCCAGCCGGTGCATCCTCCCTGCAGCCCGCTGCAGGCCAATCCGCTCCCTCATTCCGTGTTGGGTTACCGTGACAAGGGCCCTGTCTGAACCACGACTTTTAGAAAGATAATATTACAGGTAGGTGCAAGCCACGGACCGTGTCACTATCGATAGACAAATTAAGCATTGAAAAACAAGACCGTGACCCAGAAATTCTCGCTTTAATCGGGTCACCGTGCTCGTTTTCAGCACTGAGTGATAATGGCACCTCTCACTGTCCTTAGCATTTGAAGTCCCCTTACCGCAACCTGTAGCTTTTGGGGCACTGAAAATTGTCCAGCTGGACGCCTTGTATTTTCCCTTATTGGTGCCTTTGTATGTGTTTTGAGCCATGTACACCTGCCTGCTGATAGCTTTCAACGTTTTTTTTTAAATCTAGTTGAAGGTCAGTTTACCCCTCTAATGAGCTGCTGTGAGGATTTGTATCAGCAGAGCAGGGCTATAACCAGGGCTGGAGATAAATGTGTATGGCCTTAATTCACTTCTAACCCCAGTATAAGTTGAATGGAAGAAATGGGGGCGTTTGAGGAAACAAGAACGAACTGTGTTTCTGCAATTTTAATCACTTTTTGTTTACATCAGTGGGTGTTTTCCTTATCAGCACCATTATATGTCATTCACAATTTACTTTTTTAAACACTAAACCGCAGAATGAGAAAGAATCTGACCCTCTTGTTAACTCTGCTCCGAGTGAAAAGCTGCGGCAGAAGAAGGGTAAATCTCTTGCTCTTGCTGGGGCTCCTTTATTGTTGCACATGGGGGGAAAGTGCCTGAAAAGTCCATGTAGGCTTGTCGGGTGTCGAGAAAGAAATGCTGAGATGCAAACTGAGATTTCTCTGAAATAGGCCGAACAGAGAGTCTTTTGCACCTACAGGGTTTTGTTCAGGGTTCCACTGAGGAAGCCCAATGCAAAGTGGGCCTACAGCCAACTGGGATGGATCCTAGGGTGGAACCTAAACAGATGGGAAGTAGTATAAAGGTGAACGCAAGGTCAATCTGAGCTTCAGTGATAAAGCTGTGGGCACTGCTCGTAGCAGTGTTTTAAAAGTTGACTTAAGAAAACAGATTGTGTGGTCAGAATAAACTCTTAAGACCATATTGGAGCATTTTTTTTCCAGGCTTCTTTTGTCTAGATTGCCACAGGCAGAAGCAGCAGACACCAAATGGTCAAAAAATTGTTATCATTATGTTTGTCTGGAAATCAGCAGAATGGGGGTGTTGATTTCCAGCAGGTGGGATTTCCTTTGTCCCCCCCTCTTTTTTTTTTGTTCTAACCCAGATTTTCATGTCTAACAGGCCCACAGCTGATCCATCTCCCAGTACACCATTGAGACAGAGGAGGTTAAAGCACTCTGAACGCATGGGACCATATTGCAGGTAATTAATATGTCAGCTCAATGATGAACTTCGTCAATACATCTATCACCACACTTACTTGTAACTGGAGTAGCTCGTGGGATGCTGCAGAGAGCGCAGACTGAGAGTACATTTGTCCATTAGTAAACACTTCATAGTGTGTGTTGTGATTGGGGAGGTAGCGGGGCTCCTCTCTGTCCAGTTGCAGTCATTTTCGCCCGTCACCTCCTCATTGCTGTAAAAACACTTGCTGTGGTTTGGTAGATTAACAGAGAGCCCCCTAATGGAGTAATTACACCGAGCCAAACATCTATTTTTCACCTGTGCTCTGCCATTATTCTCTGTCCCCTATCCACTCCATTGGAAGTCACTTACTCTCCTTACAATGAGTTATCATTGACTGCCATTTAGACGTTCTGGAGCAATTTGTCTTACTAAGGCCACGCGCTGGCCTCATTGCAAAGAACAATCATTCTCCCTCCAATATATAAAACATTCATGGGGAAAAGGAAGAGAAAATGCCCCACAAACAGATAGTCGAGAGTGGCTAATAGATACTATAAAGGTGACAGACAAGGAAAATAATGTAGGAGATTACTGAAGCAGGAACAAGCTTGCACAACCAGTACAAAGGCTTCAGGGACTGCACGGCTGCAAAAAAAGAAATCCTTCACGAGACAAATGTGTTAAATGTGTAGTATGGCAGCTATTGGTGGTGGTGATTGCTGTTGTTGCAAACAAACTGAGCCTCAATTTAAAGTCCAAGTCTTTATCTATAATTTGCCCTTGTAATTTATTATGTTTTCTTTCATTTTGTAAACATTTAGCCATGAGATCATTGAATGTATTGAGTATTGTTCTATTTAAATATCACAGTGACATTTTTAATTGTTCTTTTAACATTTATTTTAGCTATTCTTAGTTGGTTGCTCTTTGTCTGCATGCTAGTTGTAGATGGACTTCAAGTCCTTGGTTGAAGTCCTTCACCTGTGGTTTTTCATCAATTGTTCCTATGGAGCAAGTAAAAAGGAAACCTTTTCCTCTTCTGGTCTGTAGGTCAGTTTCAATTCACCCAGTCGAAGTCTGAATTTTGCACCAAGCTAATAGGAATAACATGGACAAAATTATACTGAAGTTTGAGATGCTATGTGCTGAGTGCAAGGTCAAATTTCCCTTCCCTGAGTGCTTTTTTTAGCCTTTGCGTCACTCATTTCAGCACAGTTGTATCCTATACAAATATTACAGCTGCAGATACATTGGCCATAACACACGTCTCATTCAGTCTCACCAGAAAGGGTTAATCACGTTCTTAACTGAGTGTTTTGTTAGATTAGTCTCTCTCACTGCCTAACACAATGACAAATAACCATTATTCTTTTTCTTGCACTGATAATCGGGACAACTTAAACATTTCTTACTAGCACAAGTGAAACCATTAATCCTCAGTGATGCTGCTGATAAGTGGTGACTTTGGAGTAATGGCCCTGTCACCTTTAAAAAAGGAGAAAAAAATGTAACAATTAAAACAAGATGGCTGTTATGTTTTGTGCATCCCATCTCTTTGTGTCATCAGGACAGCTCCGTCAGTGCGAACAGACAGTATAATTGAATTCAGTCGTGGTTGATGATGAATATTGAAGAGGGTGTTCTGCATTTAAAAAATATAGAATTTTTAATATTTACAGGCAGTAAGGGTCAGGTGAACAAAAAAAATACTTTTGAAACATGTCAGTTTTTTTATTGCACTTCTCTGATTTGGCTTTATTGGACAGGTCAGAGCAGAGACACACAGTGAAGATTTGTAAGACACAAGGCTGCTCAACCTGAACTCAACTCCTGTTTAATCCAATTTTATAACAATCTTCAAACTATTTCCCTTTCGTGATTCTCATATACTGAATGTCATGCTTGTTAGTATAGAATAATGTTGCATCTAGAGCTGCGACTTTAATGCAGTTGACAGATAATTAATTGGCAAGTTAGTGATGATAAAGATTTGTGTCCATTAATTTTTACCAAAGCCAACAAATTTGATTTTTTAGCTTCTTAATTATAGAATTTGCTTGTTTTCCTTGTCTTTTTATATCGCAAACTGAATCTCTCTTGCTTTTCGGACTGTCAGACAAAAAAAGACATTACATCAAACTGACTTGGCTTCTCTGAAGTAGTGCCTGACATTTTAAACTTTTTTCTGATGCTGTACAGACCGTTTATGCCGAAGGATCACTTGAGAAAATAATCCTGCAGAATTATTGATTGTGAAAATAAGCATTAGTTGCATCTAAATTTACCTTTCCTTCTGTCTGCAACCGACTTATTGTGTCATTTTGAATTTTAGCCCTGTGAAACTTCCTCTGATAAGTTGTGTTTTTCTGCAGCCGAAGTTGCTTAAAAACAACACAGTCAATGAGGCAGCAAGCGTTATAAGAACCACTAGAGAAGATGTTGAAGCTAAGTGTTGAAAATCTTAAAAAAACCACAGCTGATAGACTTACAGAACAGTGATGCTGCATTGAAAGACACAGATTCATTTTTTAATCCAGACTGTGATGCTTTTCGCTCCAACAAAAGAACAACACACGCGTGGTATTAAAACTTTGCATCTTACTCTGCTTTCCCAAACATGCAGCACATGTTGTGTCATTTACTGTGCTTTTATGTCCTCCAGACACTTCAGCTTAACTACAGTGTGTGTTTTTGGTTTGGTACACCAGTCAAACTGTATGACTCAGCAGGCACCCTTTGAATACTTTTAATGTGGATGGTCTCATGGTGATAAGGTGTCTAAGTATGAGCTAGCCACCGGTGGCACAAGGAAATATTCAAAGACCTCACACAGGCTAATTGAAATTCTCTCACTTTAATCGTCTTCTCCATCATATGTTCTATTTGTCATCATGGCTGTCTTCAGCACTAATCAGTTGTTGATGTAGAAGCCGAGAAGTGTTTCACTGTAACTGACAGGATGATAATAAACACGCATAATTGAGTTTTTGATTGATTATGATTTTAGATTATTTGCCCATTTTCATTTAACGACTTCAGGCATCTCGACATCAAGGAGAAACATTTATTAATTGCACTGTATATTTGGTCAGGTTATTTTGTTAGCCTTATTGTCAATTTGGTAATAATAACTTTGAACACAGTTGGATTCCCTCTGGACTTAATGCATTTATTGCTTGAATAAGATGAAAACATGCTTCCTTAATTGCTTAAGGCTGCTAAAGATGGGGAAATCTGTTCAAGTTTGAGTTTGAATCATTTTTTTTTATTTTGTGTGTTTCATTAAGCACACTAACTGAAACATAACACTCACCGAGAGTCAAAGTAGAACTAATTAGCCAGTTGAATATTTACAGAGGTAGCACATAACATCCTTAAAACAGACATCTAATTTAATCTTTATGTCATTAAAATAGATTAAATTAACTGAAATTGATTGGAAATTAAAACATCTAAGTAACTACAGGCAACAATCAGCCCCCTTTTAAATCTTTGTTGTCTCAGAGTACTGAGAGAATTTTATTCACACAGTATGAGTTGATATAGAAATGTCAAAATACATGAGTAATGTTGCTTTAGGGTTCAGTAGATTAGCACCGGTGTCCATCATTGGACCATTTGGCTTCATCCACTTTTAAAAAAACATGTTATATTGTCCTGGATTTTGGTCATTATTTGGAAAATTATACATAAAAATAAAATTTCATACTTCTTACCTTCCCACTTTATCATATTATATTTCTTTCTGTTGATGAACTTATAGTTTTCATCCTGCATGCCAAACTCTTTGGCAGCGCCACAGTCTCAGGCACTTGATACTTCGTATTTCTAAGACCATAGCTCTGTTTTGATCAAAGGGCTTCAGGGGCCTAAGTTTCAAATCCCCCAAAGCCCATTTTGGCTAGTCTTTGTTTAGCCCATTGGCATTCTGACCCCATGCTTCTCAGACTTTGAACTCAAAGCTTGGAAAAGCCGTATCGCTTCTTTAAACACATTATCAGTGGGCTAGGTTTTAAGAATATCACTAATCATCTTAAGGTTTTAGTGCAGTGTGGCAGTATCGTTCAAGGCTCGGGGGCCCATTTACGATTGCAGGCACTGTAAGAAACGTCCTGTGAAATAAGTGACAACTTAATCACAGCAAGTTTTTTTTTTGTGGGGATGTTTATGCGTTTGATATTATAGCAGCTTAAATCTGCATCGCTGCATTAATTCAAAGTAAAAGTGAATATTTTTCAACATAACATTGCAACATAATTTTGATGACACTTTTTTTTAATATCTGATGATGTCGTTCACTTTGTGTGTCAGATTAAAACTCAATCAGAGAACTTGGCTTGGAGTTTAATGTTAAGTGTTAATGCTACAGTTTAATAAATAATTTATGTGTTGCTGTCAGGAAATTGGCACCGACTGCACACATTTCAAGAAGAGTGATACAGCTCATCTGCAGCGATTATATGAAGTGTAAATATGACGGGATCACATTTCAATAGAACCTGCTTGATGGCAAGTGTTGCATAATCAGTGCACATCAACACTTCAAACCGTGTTGATCAGTTAAGCTACTTGATTTGTTTTTATTTCTGTAAAACATTAAATTATTTCTGAAATTACAGTTGATGTTTTGTATCAGTGGAATCATTTGAGGGTTGTTTATCATCTCACAACATGTACTTGTTAGCACATTTCTGGCATATAATATGAGAAAAATGCACCTTACCACAAAAATTAAATATAAATAGAAAGTTTTAAACATTTTTATGCAAAGTCAGAACTTTGAGAGTGTTTTATTTTCTTACTCAAATAGACATATTGTATTATTCAACTGATGATCAGTGTTTTTGTCTAAAATAACTAAACTAAATTGTTGTAAGTTGCTTTGAAAATGTGTTTGGTTGTCAGTCAGTAAAGACAGTCAGTATGTTTCTAAGTACTATACAGGTAAGTAATTGTACATATGTCAGGTGCATCTGCTTCGTCCTAATCAGAGAAAACTGTGCTGCTGTGCAACTTTTCACAGTTGTTGATGAATATGCAATTTAAACTTAAAGCATCCTAAACTCAATTTAATAAAATGTCTTATGAACACAAAGCACCGTCTCTCTGTTTATGTGTGCATGTATGATTGCATATCTGTCCGTGCACCTTAGCTCCTCTCACACCTCCTCAGTTTCATCAGCCGCCATGATCACGATTTGGCACCTTGAATCACATTGTCTTCATCTGGAAATATTTCAGCTGCATTTCTGCCACTCTAAAGGGAGATGAAGATAAAGGAGAAGAAGGTAAAAATACACCCTGTTGTGTGAATCCTAGAGAAGGCCTTGAACCCTGCCATTCATCCCTTTCACTTCATCAGCTGAGTCTAATTGCCATAGAGGACAGGATACCCAGGGCCCAATTGTTCCTTATCCTCTTTGGAGCCTCTGAGGCATGAAAAGCGAAAGGCCTGCTTTTGATCTTTTTTTTTTTGTTAGTTTTTTCTTTTTTTTTTCTGTCAACCCCTACTATCCTTTTCCTCAGAGTGAGACACTCTTTTCACACTGTGCCCCCTTCTTCAACCACGCAAAATAATTATCAAGCTCTGCTTCATCAAATAATGGTAGATATTGGAGGTCATGATGGGGAGGGCCAGAGGTCTGCAGGGGTGGCCCTAAGACGTGGTGGAGCTCCCAACTCGTCTTAGAGGCATGCTCCTTAGCTGCGGCTACCTTTATATACCTTGACCCCGGTTTTCGTTTGTCTGTCCTAATGAGACCCTCTCATGCAGCCAATGCAATAGAGGTCTTGCAATGGCAGGGTTGGGAGGCCAAAGTACAATGAGACACAGGGCTGTGCTCAGACAAGGGCGCATCTGTGCTATCTTATTAAGCCTTGGAAAAGAGCTCATGCGTCTCAGCGTCCCACAGGCGCTGAGAGCAGATCTATTGACACCTACTTGTCCTTTGCGGTTAACACCTTTCTACGAGGAGGCAGGCGCACCCAAGTTCTTGTTAGAAGTAATTCTTGGCAGAGTGTTTAGCAAGGCAAAGTGCTTAACTCGGTTTGGGTGGCCATGTGGCGCGAGGATAAAGAATGCAGTTTTGTAATGACGAAAAATTCCTTGGAACTAGAGAAATGACGAGGGATGTCAATGACCAATTCAAGCGAATAGTCCTCATTTTTAATCAAAAGGCACTAAAGTCTTTTTTAACGCATACTTCAACACTTGATTTTTTTAAATAGGTTTAAAAAAAGTCCAAATCTGAGTTAAATGCTGTTTTAAACCCTTCTTATTATTAAAGAAAAATCACAGTCGAAGAAAAAATGAGACTGAAGATAGCCAATCCACTCACCTATCTAACTTTCTAATAAAAGGGACAAGAGGATATACTATAAGTAGAGCAAAATGACAACAAAAACACAAGTAGGCAAACAAAAACCTTTAAGCAATCATGTTAAGCACGCCTAACATCTGAGCACTGTGCGAGAACAAAGCAGGGCTCCTGTCAGTGCATTGATCCACTCCTGAAGGCACACACATCCATAGCTCTCTGATTGCTCCCTGCCTCTCGCGCCTCTATCCCCCGCGCCTCTAACTCTCTGTGCTCCGGCTCCTTTCTGAGAATGTGCTTATCGATCTGGCCTACTTCGCTGGAGTTAACTCAGTGATAAAACCTGACCAAGGGCTTCCAATGGCCTGAAAGAGTTGGGAGAGACGGTGAGAGGGCAAGATGATAAGACTGGCCGCCGAATTCACAACAACATTTTATCAAAAAGTGAGGCTGTAGTTCAATTTTAAATATTAACCATTAGCTGATTTAGGTTATAGCATCTTACAATTTTGTAGTTCCCAAGCAGCTAATAAAATACTGATCTGGAAAGCGCTTTTAAACTAATAAGATTTACTGGAACCTGAAAATAATGAATGACGGTTGAACTACAGAGAAAATTGCTAAATCTTACTTTAAATTACATTTTTTAGGTAAAAGTTGAACCACACATATGATGCACTACTTTCAAAAAGTTTTAATAATTATGGAGATGATTCGGTTTTTAAGAACACGTGTAGTTGTGAGTAGAGCTTTTTTAGTCAAGCACTTAAATCAGTGTAGTGTATGCAACCATGCTGTAATTTAGACTAAATTAGCTCAGAATAGCTCAGAAAGCTTTCTGTTTTTTAGTTGGACTCTGTTTTTTTTCTGTGGTAGAGTTTTCGAGGCTTCATCATAGACAGGATAGAAATAGAGATGTTAAATGGAGATGGTGATGATGATGATGTATAAAGTAGCTTTGGTCATTCATTTGTGTGTAATTGCTATCAAGTTAGTCTTACAAAATTGTTGCACTTCTTTTTCTATAAATTAGTAGAATATTATAAATTGAATTTGTCCATTGATTTGAACCATCTGGTTAAATTTACCAGTTACATTAAAATTTGGTTAGACTTTCATTATGATCTGTGTTTACTCTGTTGTGAGCTCAGCTGTGAAAAGATTGAACAGCAATAATAAAAAAAGAGAAGCTTTGTAGTCCTTAATGAAGTTGTAAAGAAAACCATTATTGTAATACTATTGTTGTGCAGTGTATTGTAGATCTCAAACAATCATTTTTCCAAGAAAGCACACACAAAGATATGTATATATATAAAAAAATCAGTGTTTCTTCAAAAAAAAGTGACTCATGTTTTGTGTGTCGGTATGTGTAATCGTGTCTCCGGAGTGTGATTACATTGTATGTCAGTTTGTGTATATTTTTGCAAGTGTGTTGTGCTGTCATGTTTGTAACATTCCATGTGGGAGGGTCTGTTGATAAGTAAGCCATCTGTAGTGTTCTGCCGAACGACATGTTGTAAAGCGAGATTTGAGAGTGTGGAGAGACTTGACTTGACAAATCTTGGCACATAATGAGACAGAAGGGAGTAAAGGCAGAAGTCTGTCCAGAGATAAACAATTAGATTTGTCCCTGAGGTAAAGGCCAGGCAATGCAAGGACTCTCAGACTAACAAAATCAATATGGCTTCCAGTAAGAACACTCAGGGAGTAGAGTGATGAAGAGGTTATCATTCATTTCTCAGATTTGGACACACATACACAATAAGGAACAATAACGTTTTTTAGAATCAATATTGTCCCCAAACTTGAAAGCTGCTTGTCAGTGATGAATACATTCGAAAGTAAGCATCTGATAGTCAACTATCTGTCAAACATCGTGGGTCTAATGAGACATGATAACATAGATCAGCAGGGATACTGAACAGAGCCAGTCAAGCCAGTTTTCTTCTGCAGCCAATTGTGAGAGGATCTTAAAGGAGACAGCATTTGGGAATGATACTTTCACACCCCCAGATTACACCATAATGGAGAATGAGCCATAGACAGAGTGGGCAGTCCCTTTGCGTTGCATCCCCTCTCAGGTCCTGCCCAGACTTGAAGGTCTAATCTAACATCTCACCACTGTTCCCAGCAGGCCTCACAGGGGTAGCACTGCCAGGGCAGGGAGGGCTGGACTGTTGGCCGGGGTTGTGCTAGCACTGGCTTCAAAAAAGACAACAAAAAGAGAGAGTGAATGGTTTTGGGGTGTGAGTGGGGGCAATCACAACTTGTGTGCCACTGCTGTTAGGCAGGGGGGACTCCTCAGAGACGCCGAGTCGCTGACCATAAAGGTGTGAGTCTGAGCCGGGGCCAGCCTTTCGCCTCATCTCCATGGAGACGGCGGCATGGCACCCCAGTGGGCTTGTCTCTGCTGTGGCCCAGGGCAGCAAGAGCACTTGGGGATGTGGCCTGACCATCACCTGGGCTCCAGGGGACTAGGAGGCACTGCTCTGATGACCTTCAACAACCTGCCAGTCTGTCATCTCTGCGCGGGGAATAACATGAAAAAAATCAGCTGGGGATTTGTGGAGAGACATTGTTTACTGGGCCACAGTATCTTTGGAGGAGGCTCTTTGTTCCACTGGGAACGAACTATAGAGAAGGACACACTTTCCACAACAATACCTTTCTATTCTACTTTATATTCTAAAATTCTCTTTGCTTGTTACACCCTTCAATATGGGGGATTTTAGACTATACTGTATTTTACTGTTTCCTGATTGGCTGATGGAATGGAAACATCTGGCTGAGGAGTTAAAGGGTAAAAAATTATTATAATGATGTCTTGTACTACACATTCTTTCCTCAGCAAGTGAAATTACAATGAAATCATTGTTTGGACATGGCCAGACTCACTGCTTTGGTCTTTTGGTTTTAAATGTAAAATAAGTGTGTTAAATTTAAATTGCTGCTCCTGTTGTGATTACGGCTAATATGTTTTCTATTATGAAATGCAAAGACATACGAGAGCAAAATGGTGACAAAACTCAAAAAGTGTTAAAATAAAGCAGAGCCTCCTGTTGAAAGGCTCCTAGTGCTCACTGCAATTTTCACTGCAAAGAGTCCAAAACCCAAGAATATTCTAATAATAATGAAATGACACACACAAAAACAATCTGCTTCATCACAACTGGAAAACTGGAAATTGTTAAAATTTTGTATCAATAAATCATTAAAACTATTGCTGACATAATCTTTCGAAAATTGCTAATTGTTTCAGGGTTCGTTGACACCATCGTCTAACAGAGCTGACCACATCAAGCACAGGCTACTTTATTTTACAGCGAAAAATACGGCAAAAAAACATTTAATTGTTTAAATCACCATCATTCAGAAATATGTGCATTTTCATGCCATATATTGTATATAAGACAACCACAGAATTTCAAGAGAGGACTTGTCTGTTAAATTAAAACAAGCACACATAAAAAGCTTAAGAAAGAAACTGTCTTTTGCATCAGGAATGTGGACACCAAAGTAGTAAAGAATTCAGTATGATTAGATCCATAATCAGGAACATCAGAGTAATTTCTGTATAATGTTATCCACTATTGTTGGTATCACTGTGATAAATTATTGCCAAATGGGATCTCAAATCCTCTGCATTCGAGTGTAAAGCAGCGCCATCCAAACCATTCCCTGGAGACGCTTGTGTTGCATTATCTGACAAACCAATACAGGAGATTCTGTGAAAAAATCTGTGCTTTCTTCCTTTCAGCCAAAAAGAAAGAGGATTTTGAATGGAGTGGTGATTCTTTATGCAGAGCTGAGACGCGACACCTTCCAGACGGTGAGAGATGGCGAGCCCTAATAATACAGAGCTGTACAATGGTTCTGACAGGCGAGCAATAAAGCAATCAGGGTCCCAGGCATTCCAAATCTCTTTACCGCCCACCCTCTAACAGACTGAGAGATGGGCGGCTGACCTGTGAGCTGTCAATCATGGGGGATACCTGCTGGAGCCTGATCAGGGAGAGCTGAGGGCACCAGTCCATCAGATCTGTTTTCACACTCCAGACACTAACATTGCAAGCATAACCACAGACACAAAAAAACCCCACTGCCTCGCTCTTAATTAGGAGATGTGTGTGTTGTTTGGGGGATGGGGGTGGTGGGCTGGACTTGTTTGGTATAAATGGGTACGGGAGTGTCTTAGATATAGGGGGATAGTAAGTGGAATCCCAGTGAGACAGAGAATAACCTTTTCCCTTGATTTAGGAATCAGGCATTGATCTGTCACGCTGTTTTGTACAAGCAAGAGCTCTTTCAGCATTGCTTCTCAGTGTGTGCTGCTCCTCAGTGTGTGTGTGCGTGAGTGTATGCGATACATGTGTGCATGTGTGATGGGTTGAGCGAAGAGGAGGGGGTGGCGGGTGGGGTGGGGGGGGTGAAGGCTTGTTCATTAGCTGTCTGTAGCCCATTCCAGCAAATAGATCACCATAATACTGTGGTTAGTTAATGGCTTTCTGGTGTTTCCTCTAGAGTCTTCCTGTCTGAGGGCTGACTGCTAAAAACTCCTCCACTGTTTTCTCCTCCTTTTTCCAAGTGGGGAGTCTTCTGTTCTGCTGCCTAACTCAGACAATTGGCTTCAGCCAGCGGCCAAGTCTGTGAGCAGTCTGGCCACATGGACTCACATTAGAGAACTAACAGCAACATCACAAAAAAACATGCTGACATTCTGTCTCACTGATGACTGGAATCATATTTGCTCTCCACTGTTTAAACCCAGTCTGTGAATGGAAATGTCCTCACAATAAGGAGTTTTATGTTTTATGTTGCGTCTGTCATGTTTTACAGTATTTCTGAAATGCGATATTTTTAATGTTTAGGGTAATGCAGGTTACATTGAAATGAAAAAATGGAGATTGTGATAATGTTCATGTATTCCAAGTAGATCATTATTTTTTTTAATCTTTTGTTTAGTCTGTGCCTGTTCCCTCGTTTCCTCTCAAAGGCTCTAACCAGCTCTCCCATTTGAAATCAGACTAAGCTCGAAACAAGGACTGTGATGGGAATGCTGCTCTGTTTGTGCACGTCAGGAATGACCTGTTACCACACACTGCAGGAGGAGTGTTTAGCTGGCCTCGCTAGTTAAAAGTTTTAAGGGATTTTGCATCTCTGACCACATCCAGCATCAGTGCTGTCGCAGACCTTTTCTTACTCCTCTACAGAGGTTTTGTCACAACCCTTGATGTCTCATGAGGTACCCTTTAGCATTTGCATGAGGTGGACTGGGCTTTCAAACTCCGATGAAGATGCATCTGTGACATTATTAGACGCTCAGAGCAAGTTAGATCATGTAGTATAAAGACCGAAGTAAAGACTGCGTAGGGAGGAGGTCAGGGTGGATGGATGGACACAACACAGAACTTTTACCTAAGAGACCTCTGTTTGTGTCTTATTCATCACATAAAGATACAGTGAGCAACTGAGTGAGGATGAAAAAGAACAAGAAAGGTCAGCGATGACGAAAATTCAGCTGGTGTTAAGTATTAATAGAGGCTTTTATTTGTTAAGCACTTTCTGAGCAGGACAGACCTGCTTCTGTCATGACTGAGGATGTTCCTATTAACAAATCTAGTCTAGGACTTTGCATCCCAATCTATGTTTGGTTTTTGTTCGTTTACATGATATTATCTCCTATTTACAAAAGCTGATACCAATGCAGGGGACTAAGCAGTGTGCAGATTGTAGTTTGGTCTGTCTTCATTTTTAGGTAGCTAGCCAGTAGTGTTGTAATACCAAGCTGATGTCTTACAAGAAAGTCGCAGCCGTGCTGTACAAAAATTTATTCTGAATTATTTAAGTGAACTAACACCTCTTTGTGTAGATATTGTTTATTATTTGCAATAATAGTCTAGCTGGTAAATATATTGGAAATTCAAAATTTAACTTGAACTCTGTGCTCGATAGAAAACACTTCTTGTGCTTCTTCATATACTGCACAGTAAATTATTCCTGATGCCTCCCTCACTAATTGCAATATTGAGTGTTTGTCTCGAACAATTCCCAAACGGAAAAAACTCAGAATGGTGTTTGTTTGTTTGTTTTTTTCTCCTGAAAATGGACAGTGCTCTTTTGAGGTTTACAGGAAGTGCAAAAACCTTGATCACTGAGTGGCTCTCATTTGACAGGATCTGATATTGTGAATAATGTATTTCTTAAATGAGAGCCTAAACAGCATACTCATTCCAAAGTGAATTTGCCCAAAAGTGTGTTAAGCTGTAAGGAAACAATCTATGTGTTCCTGTCTGTTTGGTAGCTGTGTATTAAAATGACTCACCACTTGTGATTAAATCTCATTAGCACATTTTGAAATGTAGCTTTGAAAGTTTTTTTTTTTTTAAGTGGGACGTTGAGTTGTGTTGCCAGGCATCACAAAAAAGTGATGATCTCTTTTTTTGTTGTTGTTTTAAATTCCAAGGATTTCCCCATTTTGTCAAGTAAGCAGACAAAGAAAGTATTCTGATATCTGGCTCAGACTTTTTTCATTTAATTTATCAGTGTACATAACGACTTATAAAATCTGAGGTGTCCAAAAAAACATTCTCTTCGAAGTTGTGAATGAAGTTAAGGTTATCGCACCAGTATCTCTTTTCAGGTGCACCAGTATCTGCATCACTTTAACCAACTAAATCACCTGTATCCAGTCCCAGACCAGGAGTAGGCGGGGCTTAAACTATGAGTTTGTTACGCTACTCAACCTTCTTTCTCTTTATGTATAGTCAACCCTTTTTATTTGCTAACTGCCTAATTCTTTCGGAGGTCTTTTGATACACCATCTGACCAAAATACTAAATACTAAATCTGCAACGTAAAACCCAAAAAATTGTTTAATGGTAAAAACACATCCAAAACAGTTTTCTCTGGGTTAGTTTGGGGTAGAGCTGGCTTATGTTTGATTGAGAAACACACTGAACGCCAATTTTTTTTCGATTTACAATGACAATATATTTTTACTTTATTGCACTCCCTCAAAAGACTATCAATATAACTGCATGTGGGGGGCTAGTAATGTGAGTTTCTGTGACTCCTGCTGACTGGTTTTGAAACGAGAATCCTTAAGTCTTAAAATCTTGCCCCTTTCTTTTGCAAGCTTATGGGATTGCTGTTTTTTTATGTGCGGCAAAGTGAACGGTCAATGATAGAAGATGAAAGCAGTGTATGTTTTAGTGTGGATTTTTACCTTGGCCATATTTGACCATAAATGATGAGTTTTGCAGAAGTCTTTCCTTAAACTGTCCCTCTCTAGTGCTTTGTGGATCCCCCCCCTGCATCTGGGAAAATAGTTCACTTATGTGGCCAGCAGCCCAAAGCTCCCGTCCAAAGAAAGGCTTGTCTTGTTCCCCCCCAAGATCCATGATGTCATCCTTTACTGAGAACATGTATGTGATCTTCTGAAGCTGGAAGAGAGGCCCATATGCATTTTACATCACCCTTGGTTATTTTTGGGTCGATGAGAAGCAGGGTTTACTGGACCATTCACAATCTGACATCACACTGAGGTCTGGTTGAGACTGGATTTTCTTCCTATGAATCCTGTCCACTTACAGCAATATTCTCAAAACACATTGCGTCTTTTAAATTTTTATATCATGCCATATAACTAAACTTAGATGTCTTCACTAAATGTTTTAACCTGATGTCATAACTTTTGGTTTGGTTTACTGTCAATGTATGCGGTTTATTACCCAAACATAAAGATGTGAGGTTTATAATTATGTAATCTTTCTAAACTTTAAATGGCTTTCTCTTGTTTATGTACATTTTATTGGACCAGCACTAGTTAGAAAGACTTGGAATATTTGCCATAATTATTCAATGCATAGATGAAAATATTAATAAGTAATTGAGCTGTACTTTTATTGAACTCAATTATTTTGATGACAGCATAAAGTCAAATGGAAAAGGGGATTTTTCTTACTTCAAGTGTGAACCATGGTGAACCCAGTGGTATCAAATTATGTTTCACTTGTCCTTAATGTTTAGGGATGAGTCTTGTTTTGGAGTGAAAAACTGCTCTGACTCTATTGGCTGCCATCTCGGTATCGGCCACATTTAAAGTTTTGTTTATTTTCCCATTTTTCAACTTCAGCACGAACACACAGCAAAACAAACAAACCTTAAAGCCTGCCCCAACAACTTCTACCCTTTATTGGCAGCTGATACAAGAACAAGAGGTTGTCTTGGCTGAAAAAAAGCAACTGCTGAGGCGTTGCTGGACCTCCAGACCTTTGTGACCAATGGCGTGTCATCCCTCACTTTGTCATGTTTAACTAAAACCAATCCCCATTTAAAGCAGCATCCATCAGTGTTAGTTGAGAACAATGACAGATTGCCTTTCTGCAGCACTCAAAGCATCTGGATCCTTTCTCTACTCCCCCTCTTTTATTTATGGTAAACAGCCTGAATAACAGCTGGGCAATGGGAATTTACAAGTTAATCAATTGTTTGTTAGGAGCCACAGCGATGCCCCGTACCCAACCATCTGCAAGTTAATGTTCATTTACCATGCTAATTTTCCCATAGGCAACAGCATATCTATCGATTTCTTCATGAGAGTGTTTCACACTTGGCATTTCCAAAAAGCTTAATACAGGAAATGACACCTACATTGAAAATGTGGGAGTTTTTAATGTAGTCAGTGAGCGATAACAAATAATTTTTAGCCTTCAGTATAACTAAATTCAGCTGATGATGATAAACTCAAAACTATAAGAGCAATAACACTGTGGATACATGCACGTTTTGTTCTTCTAGGAATGTCCTGGAAATCATGCTAATGGTGCATCTCACTGTTTATCCTGGACACTGTGCTTCCTGTCAAAGTGAAGTTACCTTTGTCTCTCTTCCCAGGTGTTTGTGCCTGTGGCAGAGTCTTGTTCTTTTGTTCCCCTCCTGCTCCTCCTCCTACTCTGCAAGACAACCCGCATGCTGTCGAGCCTCAGACAGGTCAGTCGCAAGGATCCCTCGACACAGCTGGTAGTTCACATGTTTGGCTCTTGCACAATATTAGCACATGCACAAATAATTTTATCATTGGGAAAACTTGTAGAAATATGATTCCTATCTGTTTGAAGTAAACCGTATCTTACATTTTGGAAGAGATGTTAAAATGTACTTTTTTTTTAAATTGATGCTTTTATTTTTTAATTTTTGCTTTAAAAATCAGCTGAAAACACAATATCAGAAACACAAGAACACAAATAGTTAGGACAAGATTGTGCTTCCCTTAACTCATGACCCGCCTACCCCCGAATAAGAAACATTTTTTAATGAGAAGACAAAAACTTATTATATAAATCATTAATCTGACAATAAAATATCAAGAAAATTAAAATACATTTTAGAGCTGCAAAATCGTCGAGCATGTGTAGAAATTGGGGAATATTTTTCCATTAAATCTACTCTTTTTGGCCATGTTATCTTGGCAGCCTTGAACCAATGCTAGGATGGGGCATCATTTACAACCGTGCTGTGAGCACTGGTATTCACCTTTTTCTATTTCCCGGCTGCAGCACAGAAACCACACGCTTCTTTATTTATAATCCAACCAACCTCAGTGTGTAACTCTTGCCCCGTACTCTTGCTCGCATCACACAGTGAGGTCACTTCCCTCTGCACCTCCACCACTGCTCTTGCATTCCAACATGGCTCTAGGACAGCAGCCCAGCAAAACTCTCTACTCCTCAAATCACAAAGAGGCCCAGATCAGAGCCGCGCTGGACGAGAGCCAGGATCCGGGCCCTCGCAGCCCAGGCAGCTGGGGGCAGCCTATAATAAGTGGGAGACAATGAGAACTAGCACACCTCCCACGCTTTGCATGTGGATGTCGATCCAGAATTGAAATTAAATGTTTTCATGGGTCTTTCGTAGACCACGCAAAATTTAACAATAATATAAAAATGTTTAACATAACAGACAGAAAATGAGCAAATTGTATGTATTACTCAATGCAAATTTGTAAAGAACAAGATTTATACAATACACATGTAGGCACAAAAAGTGGCTGACAGGATTTTTTTTTTACTTTGCTGAAACTTTAGAAAGTGTAAAACTATTTATTTTCTCATCATATCTTAAGAAACATACAGCCAGGTTGCTTGTTTATGTGCTGCCCACACTTTTTTAAATTCAATTTAAAATTCTTAATTTCATCAGACTGAGCTTACTGTAAAAACTAGGCAACGGGACAGTTTTTTGTTTACCAACAGTCATCAAAAACATGTATGTGCATTTTTATTTTTTATCACATGGGAAACTAGACATATTAAAGGCCTTCTGTTTTAATGAATAATAATGAAGAGTTCACTGTGATGTAGAAGGCGGTGGTGCTTTAGTGGTCCCTTGTAGCCTCTTAAGCCTCTGGTGATAAATCTCACACAGGCTCTGCTGGTATAACTAAAACCCAAACCTCATTCAACTTCACATCCATCAGTATTTGGCTGAAAGCGATGACAAAGCACTTTCAATTACACCAGTAACTGACTCTGGAAACAGTTCATAGCAGGGTCCAGGCTCAGAGACTAAGGGGAAAAACACAAGGGAGGAGGTGGGCTGGGGGTTGGGGTGCAGAATGGCTAGTAGGGCATCCGTTTGACTCGTTCCCAAATAATAAAAAGGGTGGTGTGACTCGGTGACACAAGGGATGCCGCCAGCATCACGAAACCCAAGGACAATTCACCTATTTTGTGTGCTGTCACCCCCGTAGTCTGATTTATGGTCGGGACATCCTTCCTGTGACCCGTTCGTCCATCAGCTCGCCACTATAAGGATACTCTGGTGATTAGGGGCTGAAGTTTCAAAGCGTCCTCAGCCAGGCCCTTTTCTGGTACCAGAGGGCCTTGCGCTGCTGAATGGGGTGTGTGGCAGTCGGGAGGTAGAGCGTTGCGGCAGGAGGAGAGTGCCATTCTTAACCCTGAGCACCAGAGGAGAGAAGAGCTTTTTGAGAATCCATCAACTGCAAATGCTTCATTCTATAATGTTTCTGTTTTCTTTCCCATTTTTTCCTCCCAATTTGTAATTATATTATATGAAGTGTGTGCTCTCTAAAAGTTAACATGGCGGTGTTTAATTGGAGTGATTTTACTCATAATTGCATGATCCTCTCTACCACTTTTGGCTTCCACTCTGTTTCAATAAGCAGGCTAATTTTGGCATCCGTCCTCAAAATTAATCAGTATAGCACACTTAAAATTGAAGTTCCAAACTGAAATAACTGAGAGAATGTAAATCTGCTTTAAAACAACGGCAGTCTTAACCCTCAACAAAAAGAGCAAATCCCAACAATGACGGTACCAGTGCGGCAAACATTAATACAACAGAATATAAGTGATGATCATTTTTCTCTCTTTTAAAATGCCTTCATTACATAAATAAAAACAGAGTCTGATTCTCCAGAGTGTATGATCTTTTCAAGCACCTCTGACTCCAACCCCCCTGATGAAAGGCCCATACTAACATGGGGAGTCCTGAGCCTTTACTCTCTAACTTCAGGCAATTATGACACAGAGGAGATCTTTGCCTTCTGCAGTGAAAAAGAAGAAGAAAAAAGGCATCCCTTTTTTCCAAGCTTAGTTGTAAAAATAAGCTTGCTCTCCTCAATTGCAGTCACCCCATGCCCTTTGCAATAGCAGCAAGGATGTATCGGAACAAGCCATGGGGCAAAACAAATCACTTGTGATTTACAGAATTATAAAGATTTTAATAGCTGCAATGTTTCTCTCTCAGATTGGTCTTTATTTCCAGGAGTCAAAGTTTCCTGGGTGCCCCAGGCTTTTTAAAAGCAGTAATTGGCCAACAGAGAGACTTTGGATCTCCCTGAGTGATTGAGTGTATTTGTTGCTATGAACTTGAGGGTATCACTCTAAAGATCACAAGTCCAGGTTGTGAGAGTCTGCAACTTATCAAGCACGATTCAGTTCGCAGCCATGCAAGTCAGACTCTTCTTCCATACAGATTTGTTTAAAGTTTTAACCCAACCATGGAACTGGATTTTTTTGTCTAATTAGTTATGTTTCAAAATAATTTTGCATAAAGTAAAGGGCTTGTTCGGCGTGTCTGGTTTGTGAACTAAACAAATCCCTGAATTAATGCACATTAATCGTAATGATGAAGGGCACGACTGTTGTTCTAGCAACTGAGAAAATCAGTTGTACACAAAGAACATCTTTGAACAAAAAACACAGATTTTTTTTCAAGTGAAAATCACTTTTGTTTTACTTTTTTTAACTTAAAATGAACCAACACACCATTTTCTTTTAAATATAAATATATTCTGTAAAAAGTTTTATTATTCATGCAGAAATTGCAACAGCTGATAAAATACAATTCAAGCTCAATGATCCTAACACCACTGTGCCTCACTATAAATGAATCAGCTAGAGCTGCTAATTCTACACAAAACTAATGGTTAGAAATGAAATAACATGTGCTCACTGGCTAACAGCTCTTACCTCTTCTCTTGACTGAAACAGAACACCTAGCCGTCTCTTAATTAAACAACCTTTCTGCACCTCTCACTTGTTTTTTTTTGGAAAGCCGGGCAGCAAACAGCTCAGAAATGTCAGTATAATTAGCTCCCCTTTCACAATATAAACTCTCAAGTTTATGCTCAAAATTTATAAAATAATTAAAATTCATTAACTGACATTTTTTTCTCATTGCCATAGATTTATAGACTGTATTCACTTGTATGGGTTTTATTAATTAAGGGGCCAAATATATTTCTTTTCTGCTCTGTAGCTTAAGCATTAAATTCTAGTTCACACACCTGCACAACATCTCTCATAATGTCGAAAGCATGTGCTTTCTAACTGTTAGAAAAACAAGCCTGGCAGTAGCTAAGCTATATTAAGGAAATCCACCAGGGAGGCATAATCGAGTTTGACTCTCTACCGGTGGTCTCCTTGTTAGTGTTGCGAGTGTCAGAACTGACAGTGCAGGTAGCTCAAATGCCACTTAAGGTTTTAGCTTCAGTGGCTTTTGGAAAGAAATGACCGTGACCTGTGTAGCTTGAGCCCACATCCCACACCCTTTCTGCCTGACAGCTGCTCAATGGCAAGTGTCTGCCAGCATGCCGAGGGGAACACTGCCAAGCAGCCGGAGATGGAGATGATTACCACATCCCTCTCTCCCTCTCAGCCTGCTCACTGAAAACTGATACCTACTAACAAACTGCTGTCAACATGTTAGCGAGGCAGAGAGAGTGAGAGCAATAGTATGTGCTGAGAGAGAAAAAAAAGAAGAAAAAGAGATGTGTGGGGGAGTCAATGTGAGGAGTCCAAACAAGTTAGGATTAATGACATTGAGACAAGTTTCTTTTCCGCCTTTTTCAGAGGTAATACTGTTGTGGCAGACTTGAAGAATGCAATCAACGCCATAAGAAAAAGCCTGCTAAGGCAGGAACTCACCTACAGAGTGACGATCAAATGATAAATGTCAGAAAATATAGTCTCAAGGTCACAAGTTTTCAGGCTACTGTAGCTCACCACGCAAAATCATGTACATCCACATGTTGTCATGATTGCAACTGGTTTTCTTCACTTTTTTTTTTACTGTGACAATTATAATTGGTGCACAGTGAATGCCTCCTTGTCAAAAGTTTCTACTTCAAAGTTTGTACGGTGTTGTGCAGATATGCAAATCAATTTTGACCTTTACTCCAGTCACTTAAAACTTAGGTTTTCCTGCTGCGTAAAGAATGAATGCAGTTCTTCCAGAGAAGAGTTATAAATGTCATTGTTTTTGAATAAATCCCCTACTGCGCCACTTTAAAGTGAAATGAAGGAAAAATCCCAGCTGACATATATTTTTCTAATTGTTGCAGAGGGGGGACAGGAAGCAGCATGGAGTAGCTTGAATTATCGGCAATTAGAATATCGCTGTGCTTAATTACAAAAGATTTTGATTGTCTGATTTTCAGCAAAAGGCCTGTTTTAGCTACTGTCGTAATACACATTTGTTTTTTAAAGATGGGGAATGACAATTATGATAATGTGCATCCCAGCATGAAATATTTTTGTCAAAGACAGGAAAACAGGACATGTTAAGTAGACATAATGCATATGTAGATTCTTTGAAAAATGCTAATTGAAGACATTGTAACAATCTTTTTTGTATTTTTTTTTTGTAATTTGAAAGATTATTTCCAAGGCACTGCAGCTTTACTGGAGACAAGTTTGACAGGATGCACATTTAGGCTTAAAAAACAAAGACAGTGTTTTGTTTCTAATGTGTCATCTAAATAAACTGTTGTTCAGTTTTATTTCTCAATCACCTTGCCAGACTGTGGGTGAAAAAAAAAAAAAAATCTCAATCAGTCTCAATCTCAATTTATTTTCCAACGTGGAGTTTACAGCTCAAGTGAAAGTTCTCACTATTATGCAAAATGTTAATTAATTTAAAAAAAGGGGGCACTACTCTGCATTCGGAGCATCATGTTGTTCCGTTTCATTCTACCACTGGGATCTGCACAGGTTGGAGATTTACTTGTAATTTGTGTGTTTTAGTTATTAAATGTCACAAATAATAATAATAATAATAATAATAATAATAATAATAATAATAATAATAATTCAGGGACAGAATAAAACTGTCTACAGTAATTCACTCTGGAACTTTGTCGAGCAGCAAGATAAGTATTTCTCTAAAAATCAATTTTCGAGAAGAGACAATGGAAACAAACCTAAGTGCTAGTTTGAACCAACCCCACAAGGCTTCCAGGGAAACCACCAAGCCTAAGAAGCACTTTATTAGCCAGCAGGGGGGGGTCAGGAGGACCAGCCCTGTCATTGATTGAGGTTGGAGGATGCATCCACAGCTGCACTTTCTCTAAATTTCTAAGAGTAAATATGCACCTTTGAAGTGGGGGGTGCCTAGGAGCACTCCTCTGCACAGATTGTGTGGGTTTCTGTGGGGAGCTGTAGTTACGGGAAAGATCAATGGACAGGGCATTAGGGGGAAGAGTACACTACACTGTCCAGCCCTCCAGCCTACAGAACAACTCAGCAGCTCCTAGATGGCCAGTATTATTGAGCTCAAGGCAGTTTAATTCTCCATGCTGTTTTCTCAGCCCTGATAAATTTCAACCTTTCCGACTGCAAGATGTGTTGGAGAAAAAGAGGATATATACTTCATATACAGCTGGGGTTTGGCTCATACTGCTCCGCTACCACTTTTTCTTGACACACATCAACTTTTGTTCTAGTTGTGATCTTGAGAAAATCTGCACAGGTTTAGGGAATAAATACATTTTAAAATGAACTCAAACTGAGCACTTTGTAACTCTGGTGTAGTTTTATTGTTTGGTCATATGGACCCATTTTTATACATAATTGTGGACATTTACATATTACTTTTATCCAGTGATAAGCATGCAGTTCTTCTAATTCAGTTATTTAAAAGTAAACACTATACATAAATATTACATAATATTTACATAATATACATAATATTTCTGACTGGAATTCTTCTCACTGCAATTACTGACTGGAAAACTCCTCTGTCTACTTCGTGAAAGCATGGAAAAACCCATATCCTGCTCATTGTGGGGCTGTATATGTGTACTTGTGGCAGGCTTTAAGTGCATTATACTTGTGCTGAACACACAGCTTCCATATTGCGGTTTGTAAAGACTATGGAAAAGCCTTTGGGGTAGCCACACTTCCAGATAAAGTAGATCTGCTCGTGGTTGATATGGAGTGATAAGTGAGCAAAGATATTTAAGCCTTGCCCTTTTCACTTCTGCCTTGTAATGTCTGGCTTAAAGTTAGTGTTTATTGAATTCAAATGTGAAGTGATAATTGCACCCAATAAACTTTTAAATTGTTAAGAAAAATGATGGTAATTATATACTGAATTCATCATTTTAATGGTAATTTTAATGAGTCTGAATCAAATTCATTTAGTACAATAAATGTGCTGTTCCCGAGACGAGGACGAGAGGGCAACATGCATCATCTCCACAGAGTGTCAGGGTGTAGCGCCTCCGCGTTCCCAGGTGTCACCAGGGTTTGGCTCCACCAGGCTTCCGAGATGCAGCCAGAGAGAGTTAGCATTTACAACCCCTGTCACACCCCACAAAACACTGTGTCACTCAAGCACAGCCTGTGTGGCAGCTCTGGCAATAATGGAGACGTTGACATCTTCCGACAGAGTGTTTATCTAATACTAATGCTAAGCAACCACAGCCCGTGGCCCCCACACGGAGCCATCGGACCCCGCCGCAGACCTCGGTGTCTGGCAATCACGCTAGTTTTCCCATTCATCCCTCATGACTTATAGAATTCATAACAATGGCTTTGCTGCTGCTCTGTGTCATGTCTGTTTTTTATAATCATTCAGCCAGATATTTCTTTCCACCATCCACTAGACCCGAGCCCAACTACTTCACAGGTGTTTGAGGCACAGTTGAGTAAATTTATGACATATTGCAGGAAGCATCACCTGTGTATACTGGCATGAATCTTCGGCTCAGGGCCTCAAACTAAAGGTTGTTTACATATTTCTGCTGCAGTGTTATTCTCCCACATTTTTTTTCTTGCAGATTCTTTTCACTGCCCCTCTCACACAAACACACAAAGGGGAGATTCAAGCTTGCGTTAAGGAAATATACATTTTAGTCAGTCATTTTTTACACTGTATGAACCTCTTTTTAATACTTCATGAAGAAAGCTTTGATTAAAATACTTTTCTTGGAATTCACTCATATATATTATGTACTTCAATATGTGATTAGGATATTACATGTTGTGCATTCCGGTAAAAAATAAGTTGTCAGAAGAACAGCAAACAGTAGTTGCTCTGAGACTAAACATACTGTCCGTTATACAATGCACAAAAGACTGCAAAAATTCCTATATATTACTATATGTATCAGAGACTGATGATGGGTTCATGAAGTGTATGGAGCTATCTTTAGAGGATTGATTTCCCATACTGCCATGCAGTTGGCTGCATTTATATTCCATGCCTGTGGCTCTGTGACCCCTGGTTCTCCTTTGATGTGGCAGGCAGAAGCACAAACCAGGATGAGGCAGAGAGAGAGAAGGCTGAGGGATAGCAAAAGGTGAAATGGGAGGGGGGGGGGTGGTGGTGGTAGAGATTTCTTCTTGTGGTGCAGGTTTCGAGGAGGGATGAGAGGACGGGATGAGGGAGTGTTAAAAAGACCGGTATGAGTTTGCAGGGAGCAGCGCGAAACCAATGAAGCCATCATCTGACAGATCTGTGAGAGTTTGCACTGAGGGCGGGTTGGTGGTGGGTGGGCAGAAAGGAAGCCGGGCCGAGGGAAAGGGATCGGGTGATGGTGGGGGGTTGGGAGAGGGCATGGCGGTGGCGCGAGCTGATAGAGACGTCAGCGCCGCTTCAGTAATCTCACGACGGCTGGCCGCAGCGAGGGGCCATCAAGGGGCCCACGAGAGCACAGGCATGATAGAGCAGACCACCCCGACAACACTAGCAGGGGGCCAGGCAGTATGGACAAATCAAAGCGGGAAGAAGTAATTTTTGAGAAATTACAGAAATCTCCATGGAAATTAGCATGAAACACTTTCTAATCTCTTGCTTTTCACCGTGGACGATAGGGGTCAGTGCTTCAAGTTCTCCAGCCCTTGCTTTCTCTTTCTCCCTCGCCCCATCCCTAATTTCATTATTCCCTCTTGATTTTTTCCCTTCTCCCTCCTGCTTTTTATGTATACTCATTTTACTGCCTGACACTCCGAAATAGCCCCTCCCTCCGCTCATATTCTTCAACCATTCATTTGCTTGAACCCTTTTCATTGACCACAATTAAACGTTTGGATTTTTAAAGGCAAATCAAGGGAGAGCCAAGCCGTGCCCTCGGAGTGACACAAGATCAAGCTGCTGGGTGCTTTGGAGCTTCAGATTGGGTGAATCCCCCAAGATTTGTCCTCTGCACCCTTCCTTTCGTTCTTGTGGTGTCTGTCAGAGCTCAGAACACTGTTCAAATGAATGGGAGGAGTGAGGCACTCCGAGCTGTGACCCTGTGGTTATTGGTAATCAACAGCATTTACAGCACTACAATGAGAGACCTGAGACATAATGCTTCTCATCGTCAATAAGAGACAAAGCGCACCTCAAGAAAATGGTTGTGGAAAAGTATCTTAGATATGCATACCAGAATTTTTAATGCTGTTGAACTTGTTTGCCTCTCTTAATACTTTGGTTTTTATTCGTTTTGATTTGATTTGTGTTGACCATTATAAATTAAATCTATGAGGAGTTTTTATACTGTTCGAATTTTTAAAAAAAGGACATAACCTGTGTTTTTGTGGATTATCAACAAGCTATTTATATATTTAAATAAATCAACAACTCTGCAATGTAACTGCATTTGGATCCTAAATTTAGAAAGTTATTTCTTACTTTTATTATTACTATTGTTATTATTGTTGTTGTTGTTGTTGCTGTTGTTGCTGTTGTTGTTATTATTTTTATCAAGAGGAACATGTATTTTGTATCTACAAATATAGTAAACCTAACAGAGAACAGAGCTGTGCTATTTTTCCGTTTTACATCCATGGCAACACACAGAGCGTTGTCCTCTTGTCATCATGGTTGTGTCAGCAGACATTGTACTAAATAGAGCTGCTCCTGCTTCACTGAAGCACTAGAATTTGTTATTGTGTTGCATGTGGATTGTTCCTCCTTGTGAGTTCTTTTCAAGGCCGGACAGAATATTAAACTTATTTGGGTAAAATAAATAGAGGAACATCATGTTTTGATCGAAAAAGCAAAGCCTCAGTCCGAATAGTGTAACATAACATGCTCTACCCTGAATCCAGATAATAAATACATGACATTGTGCCATTTGTTAAATTCAGTACAAAAGAATTATTATGTTTTCAGATTAATTATTAGATAAATTATACATTTTTTAAAATGCTTTCCCGTCCCCCTGCCTCACTACTGGGAGACAGCAAAGAGAACTGGGTTGCCAGGAAATTCAATCGAGGCATATCCAAAAGAGACCAGGGTCTCTTGAAGCTTCAGTACAAACAAGAGCCAATGAAAAATAAAAATTAAATTGGGTCATCTTTCTGTCCTGTTGTACCACCTTATAGGAACATAATTGCATTCATTCCCCACAGTAGGAATTTATCTTTAGTTAACTGAGCTGGTTTTGTAATTTTATCAAATATTTGAAGTTTTCATGCCGTTTGTGTTATTTTTTAATTTGGGATATTCAGAAAATCTAATTCTGGTTCTCTTGTCATCCTGACATGTTGCTGAATGATTTTTCCTAAACTTACAATGTCTAACAAATTCCACTCATCTCTTCCTTTATTAAATAAAGATGCACATAAATTCACTAATAGGTACAGTAGATGAGATGGAAATAATAGGCATTTGGTCTGTCTGAAATAGTGGCATTTGATTAGCATTACATTGTATGCTGATTCATGGGAAATAGCTATAGAGTAACAGTGGTAGGGACTTAATTAGAGTGCTTGCAGACCTGGCACATTGCAGTGACAAGCAGTGGAAATGTGTGTAAGATATAGAAACCTTTCTAACCTCTTGTTAAACCTTCTCTTCCCTCTAATTAAGCTCCAGTGTTGGATTGTCTATTTTTTTAAAAACCATTCACATGCAGTTTTGCTAATTGCAACCTTAGAAAATGACAGTATTGTCCAAAAATCATAATCTATGGTATTGTCTAACATATGTCAAAAGAAAAGGAGTCTCAGAAGCGATCATACATGGAAAAGTTGCAAATTTTGCAAAAGCACACCAAAGGTTAGAAACTGTTAAAACTCACAATAGATTCTGTATTTGAAATTAGGAGTAATAACAGTTATTTGTTGATTATGTGCAAATTAGGTGTAGATGAAAATTGTATATATTGTGTATTTTTGTGCAGAATCAAATGTTAAAATGTTTCCTGAAGTCTTATTATCATAGTTTTTTTTTTTTTTACAGTAAGATCTACACACCGTGGTGCAAATTGAGAATAGTTTATATTTAATGGCACCATATTTAATGTGTTCTGAAGAAATATAACAAGGATGCACAGATATAAAGCCTGAGACCTCATTTAACCTAGATGGTACAAACATTTGGCAGGGCCTGAGTGTACCTGCTCCTAGTTGCAGTTCTGCCAGTAATAGATAGATGGCACTGCATCCAAGGTAGAGCAAAGGGCCAGAGACTTCTCCCTACCATCTTTCAGGGTCTTACTCTCATTATCCATCCGAAAATTAACCTGTCAATTTATCAATCAACACCATCTTGAGTTTTCTGCCTCCTGTTTGGCGACTAGCATTGCAACGACGCTGACGCACAGATAACCAGGAGGTATGTGTTTGTTAGTGTAGTGAATGAGTACATTATCACTTAAATGACTGCTATGAATCACAATTGCTGCCAGTTGGTTGATAAGAGGAAAATACACAAGCAATTTGATTTTAAAGTATATATCTGTTTATGTATTCTTTTATGTGTCAAGAAAATAAGGTCAGAGCCCGGCGGGCAGTATTTTGGCTTTGTTGCACACCGTTTTCCTTAGAAGTCCTACACAGTGTCAGGCCAGGTTTTATTGTTAAGACTGAATTCTCCAGTTTAGAACCATTGCCACCACACTAAAAAGGAGGATGTTTGAACTAAATGAGGAGCTTGCATTCAATTTGAGCATTGTAAATGTACAGTTCGTTGCTGTGTAAAACCTCCAAAGAAATACAGAGAGATGAAGTAATGC
The DNA here is from genome assembly GCA_029783725.1 of Acanthurus tractus. Taxonomy (NCBI): domain Eukaryota; kingdom Metazoa; phylum Chordata; class Actinopteri; order Acanthuriformes; family Acanthuridae; genus Acanthurus; species Acanthurus tractus. The sequence goes on from JAQNCA010000028.1 coordinate 13,426,737, forward strand.
AAAGAAACACAACATATAAAATTTAAACAAGAAAGTGTCCATAAAAATGATGACATTATTAAAAGCATGATAGTAAAAAATAATAATAACAATAACTTCAGCCAAATTTTTAGTGAATAATTATAAAAAAAGCATGATTTTTTAAGGTACCGGATTGGACAGAAACAGTATCTGTGGCTATTTTTTTATCCATATATTTACAATTTGAAGAAGAAAGGCCTAATTTTTCTAACATTCCGAATTTTCAATTTAAATTAAATATTATGCTGATTATTTTTTGCAATTTTTCCAAAAAATAATGCAGAATTGCAAGTGTTAATATCAATATTATAGTTTAAAAGTGTTTCAAGGACATTGCACACATTGCCTAATTCTTCTCTATTGACTTTGGAGTTAATGTTACATCTGCTCTTAGAAATATCTAAAAGAGCGGCGCATTGAAATATGTGTTTGCATGCTCAGCATGCTACAGAGTTATAATAAGCACTGGGACATGTCTTTATCTCTAAATGGGTTATAATGTGATAAGCTAAACTAGACCCTCAAAAATCCCTACCAAGTGCAACCACGGGTGGGGGACCTCAATTGCTTCAGTTCATTCCCCTTTTTTTTCCCAGGAATTCTCTTCTTCTCTGTTCAGGTTATTAGCTGCTACATGACTGGATCGCCCGAAAATGGATGGACGTGAACAGAACCAGATAGGGGTTGTGAATAGCGGGAGGGACTTTTTCTTTTTCAGTTGTTGTTATTTGCAAACGGCCTTATTGTGTCGAGGTGTTTAGGAGGAGGGGGCGCTAGTGAGGAAAAATGGTGGAGAGTATTTTAAAATGCTGACAAAAAGACGAGAGAAAAAGGGAGACAACATCTGGTAATTTGTTTCAGCAAGCTTAGCCTAATGATGTAAGCAGATTACTTTCCAACAGAGTGGGAAAGGGGCATAGGGGGCTTTTTTTTTTCTTTTTGTCTTTTTTCCTCACCGTGCCCCTTACGGGTCTTCCCCATCAAAGATCAAGCCACTGCCGTAGACGCAGTTAGTTCATATTGGTGACTTGCTCTTACACGCCATTTGATAATTCACATACTACAGAAGTGGATTTTGAATAGATCTAAAAATATTTTGGCATGCAGTAGGAGCTCGGGGCTGGTTTTGCAAGCTATTTTAACGTCTTAAAAGGGGAAACCTCCATGACTATCTGTGGTGGGATGTGAGCCACTCGATGCTGTTGGTGCCCCTGGCCCGATTTGCTCCCTCTCCTCAGAGAGCAGAGATCAGTGGTATGCCCAGATTGAAAGGGAGGGCAGGAACCCGGGGTGATGAAGGACACTGGCTCCCTGTCAATGTGTGGAGGAGACTGGAGGATAAAACACACCATTAAGACCAATTTAGAGTGTTGCTCTAAATTTCAGCAGGACTGATCGATCCTGACAGGAGGGCATCGTACCGCCTGCCAGATCACTTAAACCACTGCCCCTTGTCTCACGTTGCTTAATGTCATGTCATTGGCTATCATTCCCAGTCGAACAGTGAGCTGCTGGATTTTGTTTCAATTACTACCTGTAGGATTACCTTTTTATTTTTACACATCAGTAATCAATGAGGATTTTGATAATGTCATAATGCAGTCTCGGTATTGCATTAGGTTCTTTTTTTCCTCTATTCTTAATCCAAAGTGAAATCCTCTGAGACTAGCTGTCCTCTTGGTTTATTGATTTTTTTTCCCTCGCTCTGTGAACACTGGACAGAAACTTGAGAACTGAGGTACAGAAAAGAGACTATACCTTACTGTAGGGTTTAACCATCAGACAGGTAGTTTACATCATAATAACAACAACAACAACAGATAATAGTACATTTTATTTATAGAGCTCTTTTGTAATGGGATTGCAGCTCAAAGTGCTTTTCAAAAAAAACACGACAGATATCCCTAAATCTGACAAAATAACAAAAATCAAAGCTGAAATAATTTATAATTATAAAAAAGTCCAAGGGACAAAGAATTATTAAGATCAATGATAAATCATAAGACAAAAATAAATATTCATAAAGGATCCTGGAAAAAAAAGGTGTATTTACAGTTTTAATTCTTGCATCAGTTGTAATGTAAATAATGTTACCCACATATTTGAGAAAATAACTCCTGCTATATATAAATACATTGTGTATGTTGTGAAATGCAGAGTCCTTGCATGCGCCGTGTGTTATTATTGCAGTGCTTCTGTCTGCCGGCGCTGACATTTTATATGCCATCTATTTATTAGTTGGGATGTTCATTGAGGCAGCTCAGGTTAAGTATCTTGCTCAGTGTCTGACTGGAGATATTGAACCTGCAGCCCTCTTGTACCAAGTTCAGTTCCCTAACCACAACCAGTTTGCCCCTTTGAAGGATGAGGTCTCAGGAAGAGTGGTGCTATGTATACCACACAGACAGTGATCTATTCTGTGTCTGATATCATGTTGCTCCATGTCACTGACTGATGTTACCTGCATCCCCCCGTGATGATTAGATCCATGACTGCGCCTACAGTTCCCTTATAAAATCAGTTCCTTTCTTTTAACACACAAGACGCTAAGCCCTCTCTCTCGGAGAGAAAAAGAGCGAGCGAGTGAAGGAGTGAGGGAGAAAGAATAAGTGAAGTTATTTTAAAGGATGATATTGCTTCATTGTGTGCTGTCATTCTATCCTTGACAAATGTTCCTCATCAGAGCTGGTGACATGCTCCACTGTATAAATAGGTTATGAGGTAGGGTATAAGTTATGTAAGTCACAATGCTTTGAGACATCTGCTAAGCACATTTACATGTAATGAAACATAATGTAATAAAAATAATGGAGGCAACATACAAGATTTATCTCCCATTATAAGCATCCTTGCTCTGCTTTATTGCAACCTTCCACCTGCGCCCTGACAACACTGACAAGGTTTTTTGAAAATAAAGCACTGTCTTTAGCTGCAAACTTAGCATGCCATTATTTTCTGACTTCCTCATGATGCTTTTGATGATAAGTGTTTACAAAAAAAAAAGAAAAAGTATGGTTAATATGTGTAAGTACAGGGGTTTTATTTTGGTCTATATAGCAACAACTACAACAACAAAATAGAAAATGTTATGAGCACCAAAAACACTGAATTTTTAGCTTTAAGTATTTTTCTAAAATGTCAGACTTAGCATTTATAATTAGAAAGAGATAATTTGTGCAATTAGAAATAAATAAGAAAATTTCGGCATCTTAACTAATTTATAAAAACCTGCTGAAAAGTATTAAGAAAGCGTTTTTTTCCCCCCTACAAAAACTCAGATATTGAGCCTGAAATTTGATTTGGTCCATGTTGGAAGTGAACTACTAGCCCATTGTACCTTTAATGATTTGTCTGGTACATTTCTTCAGGGGCTGTCTGTGCCACCAGCTGAGGCGTTAATACAAATATAGCAGATAATTTGTGAACTAACCTGTTTTTAAGTGGCTTTCTCCAAAAGTGTGACAGGCAGGTGGGGAAACGTGGCAGGAGTAATTAGATATGTGCTGTTATTGAACCATCCTGAGAATTCACATTTTTCAGGTAACTCAGTTTTTAAATCAGCAGATTGTAATGCTGGTCTATTATTTTTTTTTCTTTATTGGGTTTTTATTTATTTATTTATAACCCATCTGTCCATCTATCCGTCTCTGACAATTGTTAAAAAATTAAGACAACAAGTAACTCAACAAAAAGAACATCTCGTTAAATAATCTCATTAGCTTTAGCTGTTTTCTTTTAAAAAGAAATAGTAGGGCGATTGATAAAGTCTAAGCTCCACCTTCGCCGCCTCTCCATTTTGTAATCACAGGCAGTTTGGCAGCACAACGTAATTAGTTTGCACG